>JBBPDC010027855.1:1741-12451 GCA_037974485.1 Hemigrammopetersius urotaenia | reverse complement strand
TCTCTCTCTCTCTCTCTCTCTCTCTCTCTCTCTCTCTCTCTCTCTCTCTCTCTCTCTCCCTCTCCCTCTCCCTCTCATTTCCTCCCTGCTGCAGTTTCAGTTTCACTAGAGCTGCTAAACAAAATGCATGCACTGGGGGTCGATGGATGGTGTTTAAGGAGTGGGTGTGTGGGTGTGTGTTACTGCGTTGCTGCTTCAGCATCTTAGACCTCCTGCTTACGGCGTCTGCTGAGAGACACTTTTCTGCTCTGAGATTTATTGATCTTTACTGCAGGCCTGTAGCACCGCAGCCCTGAGGGACCTGCTCTGACCACAGCCAATACACCCTGAATCACTGCCTCACACCACCTCACTGCCTCACACCACCTCACTGCCTCACACCACCTTACACCACCTCACTGCCTCACACTTCCTCACTCGACCTCACTGACTCACACTGCCTCATCCCACCTCACTGCCTCACACTGCCTCACTCGATCTCACTGACTCACACTGCCTCACACTTCCTCACTCGACCTCACTGACTCACACTGCCTCACACCACCTCACTGCCTCACACTGCCTCATACCACCTCACTGTCTCACACCACCTCACTGCCTCACACCACCTCACACCTCACACATGGATTAGAGTCTATGTCTTTTATATCTCTCCAAGCGTTGGTCATTTGTGGTCAGGAGTCCTAGAGAGTGCAATTGGCTCCACTTTGTCTTGGCGTCTAGGGTGGTCCTCACTCAGTATAACTGTCCTCTCTCTCTGACATTTTCTGGCAGTGTTTTGAGTGGCAGTGTGTTTTGCAGCAGTGTGTTGTGTGGTTGTGGTCAGATCAGTCCTATAAGCCCCTCTCTTGCATGCCGCTTGGCCCCTCTGACTCCAGCTCTTCACCTCTAATGATGAAGGAGTAGCTTTGTACTGATCCTGGTATCGATATTGATACTCCGTTTGATTCTGATATTTATCCTTACTCTTCTTGATCCTACTCTCTATAATCCAGATTTCAGTTCTGATCAGTTAGGAACTAGGACCATTTTTGTTCTGGGTCTCCAAATGCGTCTTTAGTTATGAATCATCTGGATACATTTTTACGCTGAGCACAGTCTTACCTGCAGTGTAGACCAGAGTGTGTGGACCCAGTGTGTGTCCAGAGGGTAAGACTGTCCTCAGCTCTGATGTACCCAGTTGTGTAATCTGTACCATGTGCAATTCGCAGTTTGACCTCCTGGTGGAGCTCTTCCAGGATGAGGGGAAAGCCACCAGTCCGACAGGGGCGGTTCCTTCCACAGGGGGGCGAACTCGTCTCAGCGTCAAACCGGACAAGGGCAAACCAGGCCAGGCCAGCAAAGAGCACAAAAAGACAGTGGGGCTGCAGGTGGGATTTTTTAATCATGTTTCCTTGGCAACACTTTTTAAATGTGTGTGTGTTGTAAACAACTGTTGTTTGTTCTGCAGTTTCGGAACTCCCTGCAGCTCCTGATGGAGACTCTAAACGCTACGACGCCGCACTATGTTCGCTGTATCAAACCCAATGACTACAAATACGCCTTCACGTAAGTCACCTAGCAACCAGTCCAGGTGTGTCTGAGCACTTCTGTCAGATGTGAAAAATGAAACTGCTTTTTTTCTCTGCTCCGAGACACATCTCATCAACTGAGCTTCTCTAAATCAGAATCAGAATCATGATACATTTTGTTGGCCAAGAAAGGTGACCCACACAAGGAATATGTGTGATTATGAAAGTTTTGTTAGTGTTAGTAAATATATTCCATCTGATTTTTGCCGCTGCTTCTCCTAAGAGACAATCTGAAACAGTATTAAGGTTCCAAATCCGACTTCTTCCTTCTGGGTGAAAAACAAGAGTACACCAAAGTGTGACAGGTTAAATTAGTAGGTTTTGTGGAAATGAATTCGTTTGACTTGATGCTTTGATGCAATACAAGGCATTAACTGTTAAAGAATTAAATAAAAATGAACATAAAAGAAAGTACAGATATGAGGTAATAACAGGTCAACATTTTTTAAATTTTTTTGTAATCAATATTTGTACTCTTTGTTGTAATTCCAGGTTTGACCCGAAGAGGGCAGTGCAGCAGCTGAGAGCGTGTGGCGTGTTGGAAACAATCCGCATCTCTGCAGCAGGATTTCCATCCAGGTAAACCACACACACACACACACACACACACACACTGTTCATATAAATAAATAATCCCACATTTGTTTAGTGTTTGTGTGGTTGTGTGTGTACACTTTACACTCTCCAACAGGTCAATCTTGTCCATATACAATTATTAAAATAGCTATATTAATGTATTCATTTATTTATAATATAGATTTAAAATGATTAATGTATTAATGTTAGTGGTACAGATGGTTGTATTCCCATATTTATTATAATAATAATATTGATTGTATTGCATTCAGTTTTGTTAAATGTTTTGTAGTATTTACAGTTGAGCTTTATTTTGTGTTTGTTGTTATTTTTGCTTCATTATTATTACTATGTTACTGTTGTTGTTGCTGTTGTTGTTGTTGTTGTTGTTGTTGTTTATTATTACTATTATTATTATTATTATAACAAGGTGCTGGGTTGCATTCATCTTCACTGTGTGATGTTCTGATGTATTTTCTGTCTTACCATGATAAGCCTTACCTCTGCAGAAGCTAAAAACAATAATAATAATAATAATAATAATAATAATTCTGAAATGTGTTTCAGGTGGACCTACCAGGAGTTCTTCAGTCGGTATCGGGTCCTGATGAAGCAGAAAGACGTCCTGACCGATAAGAAGATGACTTGCAAGAACGTTTTAGAGAAGCTGGTTCAGGTACGAGTTGTTTGTCCTCAAAACCTTAACATTTTTCACTGTTTAAAACATTTTTCTCGCATTGCTTTGTTCAAAACTCAAGGGACACGTATTAAAACTGCTTTGGGCTCAAAGCCAAGGGTGACAATATTCTCCACTATCTGTGATGTCAGCACTTACATCTTCCAGGTGTTAAAGTGCATGTGGTCCAGATTAGTGTAGCAGAACAAAGCTCATCAAGCTTAAGACCTCAACCAGTGAAGAAACAGGTTCAAGTGATTCCAGATGATCAGGCGGTGATCAGTATACTGGTGGTGCTGAATGCTGAGTGGTCGGAACTCCTTTATCTAGGCTCCCAGCAAGTCACAGCAAAACATTTGTTCCCATTTCTTTCATTTAATCTACTCAGTATGACAAAGATAAGACCGCTTGACAGACAGAAAATAGTACTTTTGCATCAACTAGGTGATTCAAAGCAGAATACAAAGAAATAAGGGGTGGCTAAAGACTCTGCACTTCTGTAGAGGAAGTCACCAGTTGAGTAGCCCTCTGAATGGAACCTGAGCAACTGGACCTCAATGCATCCTCAGTTCGTCCTGGGTGTGTTCACATCTGCACATAGCAGGGTCCACTTGTGATCCCTCAAGCTGCATGTTAATGGGTCATGGTGCTGCGACTGGATAATGATGGTTAAAACCACTATGTAGGAATTAACTACAGTTGAAGTAGCTTTCAAAATGTCATAGCTGCTGCCAACTACAGTCATTACATGAGATTATCGGCAGCAAGCATGAAATTAGTAATTGCACGAAACCGATTAATTGTATTAACACAGTTCTAATACTAATATAATTAGGTTTGATGGAGGGGAGCTGGCCTGGTTTAGAGGCACCATGGCATCACGTGGATGGGAATGATGCCACAGACCGTTTCACAACTGTGTCCAACGACAGGAGAGAAGATGAGAAAACGATATTTATTATGGTCCGCGCGGGGCTTTGTGCTCGCGGCCGCCGCGTCGGCCCGTTTCTGCCCCGCTCAGGAAGAGACAAGTGGGCTGGAGAGAAAATTGGAGAAATTCCCTGTTAAAACGCGGCACGTCTCAGTGACACGTTATTAGCCCAGCGCTGCCTCCAATCTGAAACCGGGCCGTGTGGGACGACCCCAGCGCAGCAGCAGGGGGAGGACACACATCACACCTGCCATTCAGAACAGCCCAGGAAACAAACACAGCGGTCTCACTGGGGTCTCGGAGAGAGAGGTGCAAGCGGGAGTGACTGAATCGGAGAAGCATTTATTTCCAGGGCTAAAACCTGCTGGATTTTGACCCACCTTTGACAGGCAACAACAAATATGAATATCTCCAGCTAAAGCAAGATTTATTAGTCCCACGAGTGAGAAATTTGCAGCGTCAACCCGTCAAAGGGGCAGAAAGTAGAAGCAGCATAACCTATAGGAATGAAAACACTACAGTGTAATATAAAAATACTGTACACTTTACAAAAAAAGTGTTAAAATATACACGCCTGTGTGTATGTAAATATATTTATACACATTTGATACAGTGTAAGGTGTCAATACCTTGAAAGGAGCCTTTTATTAAAATGAATGGGTATTATCATCCAGTTTACTGCCTTCTTCAAAAAACTCCAGTGAGAAAACATTTCACTATTAAAGAAACAAGTTTTGCCTTTAAGACACTAATTATGTGCAGCAGTGAGTAAAATTCCAACCAAAAACAAGTATAATCTGATTTCCTTCAACCACAGCATCCCTGTAAGACAGAAGGGGAGGAAGCTGGAAGACGACGGGAGGGTGACCCAAAGGGCAGCCAGAAATAAAACCCTAATCAAGTATTAAACGCATTTTCTCGGAGCAGGAAGGGTGGGGGAGCCGGCTGACGGGGGTGGGAGGGAGAGGGTCGTCGCTATTTAGCTAGCAGGCTTCACCTGAGGGAGACACAGCCTGTGGTGCTCCATCAGATCCCTAAAGAACCGCTCATCCTCGCCGACGGCATTTCATCATCTGCTCGACAAAGAGAGGAGACGAGATAGAGAGCCAGCAGGCAATCCTTTAAAAGCACAGCTCTGTTTTCATCTAATCTCCTAATCCCAACAAATGCTGCAGATCACTTTAGCTCACTCCGAACTCCACAGAACGCCGGACAATCAGAGGCTTTGAAAACGTCTAATCTGAGCGGAGAGATCAGCCGTCTGAGAGGCGGTCAGAGTTCGTTCCACAGACCTGTGTTCGCGGCGATCTCTCCCGCGGGCTGTAGGACACTCAGAATGGAGCGAGAGCTTTAGCGCAAAGCCAATTCTTCATCTTCACGAAAAAGCAACACAGTCCCTGTGACACATCGCATCGGCGTTGATCACAAACTTCGCAAGGCTTGTTTGCCTTCTGGAAGGAGGGAGGCGTTCTTCTGTGGCTGCCAAAGAATAAAAATAAATAAAAAACAACCACTTCCAGAACTGCCAGGGATCTAAAATCTGTAAATAGATTTTTTTATGGGCCTCAATAAATCCTTGAAAGTTAACAAGGCAAAAAAGATTTAAAACCGTCATGGAAATGGAGGGCGACCAAGAATTTCGCATCTCACAAAAGGAGAGAGTTTATCAGTGCCTGCAGCTTAGATACAGAAGAATGCATGAGGATGCCAAGATAAAATAAAGGAGTGGCGTGTGAAAAAGGCACAAAAAAAAAAGAATGAGAGCGGCTTTATAAAAGGTTAAGATTATGAGCTGGGAGAATTAAAAACGAAAATCTTCCTCCAATTCAGTCAAGTTCAGTCTCTGGGTTCTATTCAGGCCGAATCTTCAGACGTGTTCAAGTTACTGCAGACGTATTTAAAGTACTGTGCAAAAGTCTTAGGCACCTATGTCAATCGTTTGAAGCCGTTTGTAACAGCAGTGGGTTTCTTTCTGCCAGTAAAACACGAGTGAACTTTATAATATATGAAAACAAACCATGTGGTAAAAAGTATCATGATTTTCCCCCAAAAAATGTCGATATTATGACCTAGTCTGAGCACCACAGGTTTGGTTCTGGATTTCTGCTCTATTCCTCCAGTCAGTGTGTGGATTTAGAAAATTCCCTACAAAAACACACCATTTAATCAAATGAAGTAAAAAGAGTAACCAGCTATTTGATGGAGCTAATCCAATACTGGCCTTCCATGAGGAAAGAGGTCTCCAAAAGGTTAAGAGAACACTTGGCCACATATAAACCACTACTTACTGTTTCAATATTATTTGTATTTATTGTAATATTAATGTTTGACACACTACTGTTCAGGGGTAAACAGATTTTAGGCATCAATTCTCAGGTTCCTCAGACTTTGGCAAAGTGATCATTCTGTCATATGTGAACAGAAAACAGTGTGAAATTCTTCCTCTGTATTTAACCCATTCAGCAAGCAGCAGGCAGCCAGGAACACAGCGTCAGGGGAACAGTGTGTGGGGACGGTACCTTGCTCGAGGGAACCTCAGTGGTGCCAGCAGCAGTCTTGGGATTCGAACCCACGACATTCTGATCGCAGGGCGACCTCCTTAACCACTAGAGCAATTCCTGAAACTGAAGCAGGAACGCTAATCTCTACACGACTCTTGGTTCTAGCGTCGGTTCTCAAACTAATTTGCTTTCCTATTAAACAGGCTGTGTTAGAAAACAGTGGCCGGCATACGTTCATGTGTTTGAACATTAGAAGCTAGGGTTTGGCGATTTGGCCTAAAATCAAAATCTTGATTAATTGAACATTTTAACTCAATTCCGATTAATGAACGATTATTTTATTTATTTTTTGCCCTTATAGTTCACTGACCAGTTGCTCAGTTGTCTCAGTGTTTAGTCACGTGACTCCACACACAGTAGTGTTTTTAAAGGGAAAGTAATCGAAATAATTGACCTGGAAAAATTTGATCGATTACAGGTTCTGAATGTCGATTTCAATTACTTTTCGATTAATTGCCCAGCCCTAATAGAAGCTTTCAACCACACATCATAAACAAACATTAACCTTATTAAACTCGCAGCTATAACCCCCATGTAATAAACTATAAAGTCCACTTCTAGCATCCCAACATTTCACACACTCGTTTTAAAATGTACTGCTGTCAATCAGAATCAGAACCATTAGCAGTAAGTAATGTTTTAAGGGTTAATGTTCCACTTTCTTGAATCTTTGTTACACATTTCAAATTGTGCACAGCACAAATATTTTTCATGAACATAATTTCTAACACTTTGGCTTTTCCTCCTTTGCGCCTCAATTGACAACAAATGATTAGTAAAAACACAATGAAGCTTAAACTATAAGGTTTGGACTCAAAGTTGCACAAATATGGGCAGGTTAACTTGTGGAAAAAGAGCAAATAAAGTCAATAATAATGATACTACTGCTACTAGTACTACTACTGCCACCGCTACTATTACTGCTACTACTAGCACTACTACAACTAATGAATATCTATTTATATTCCACCTTTCTCAAACTCCAGGTCGCTTTACAAATAGTTACAGATACAGAACACAAAATGGTGTTTAACAGAGACAAAACAAATAAGTATACAAAACAAGTAAACCTAAATCACCACCACAGCGGCAGGAAAGAACGACCAGGGCAGAATCAGGGGTTAGGAATCAAGAGGAGAGGGAGAGCTCTGAGAGAAAAGACGCTTTTAGTTGGGTTTTGAAAGCAGCAGGAGAGGAAAAAATGACAAGCTTCTGAAGGAAGGAAATTCCAAGCAAATAAGTCGATGTATACCCCAAGAATGAACCGTCGACTTAGAAGGGACTGCGCTTTCTGGATCCCTGCCACTGAGGAACTGAGCAACACTCGCCCCATAACTGCAGGGGTGATCCAGCATGTCACCCTGTCCGCTCGCACCGATCCACAGCCCTGAAGCAGCCTCGGAAAAGAGAGGGGCGCTCTCAGAGGCTCTGCTGTTATGAATAAAGGTTTAGGGATTAACAGATGGGCGTCGGATTGATGGCGTTCATAAACTCCACGCTTGGTGGCATCAGGGTAAAGCTTCTGACCACGCGAGTCCCAGGAAGAAAACCGAGCGGGAAGATTCTGTCCTGCAGTTACAATGACAGCATTTGAGCCGTGCAGAGACTCGACACTGCGCTGTAACATCAGATGGCTGCCAGAGGACCTGCCAACCTTTCAACACAACTGATTAATAATGGAGCACCACGACAAGGACAAGACACCAGGAGCTACAGCCGCTCTGGCAGGCGAAGCCACTTCTGCGCCTCAGGACACCAAAACACATACGGCCTCGCGTTCCCTTCCACAAAACTGCACACACACACAGAACTCCGCGGAACCGCCAGGCTGACATTCGCTTCAGAACGTCTGGGGTTTTAGGTGCTACACGATCGTATTTTGGACAAAGCAGAGTTCTCTCTTATCTATTCAATCATTATTGAGTGCTGTCAAGTCCCGGCGACTATATGAACAGCGTCTCCAGAAGATTCGTCTCGAGTCTTCGGGCCCCTTAATGGCTTATTCATGATATTTTAGATTGTATTCATCCATCATGGTGCTGCCTCTTATCTTTAGCTGTTCCGGTGACTGCTTCTTCTCCTAATACGGCCAGAACAAGACAGCTTCAGGTTGGTTATGACTCATTCCGGGTTTGTTTTCCTTGCCGTTCAAAAGTCTGGGCCAATAACGGCCTTCAAAGGCTTTAGCGTTTCTCCCGTTCAGTTTTCAGACCCAAAAAATCAAACACGACTCTCAGCCTGGACAATTCGGAACCGTTTTTAGAGACACGCGATTGCGTCTGAAGATCTTTTAGAGTTCCCTCGTCCTTGTTCTGCTGAGTGCAAATCTGTGTTGTATTTCTCGCCTGCTGGATCTGTTGTTAATAATTGATCCGAAAGCAATAATTGGCACAAGCTGACTCACCTCTGCCACGCTCTGCTATAAACCAGCGCCAGGTTAACGGACGGAGACACAAACGTCACAGACTGTACCGTCAGAGGCTGCCGTGTTTGTGGCCGCTGAGCATTTGATGAATCTGTCCGAGGCCATTTCATCTGATGTCAAATTGCACGAGGGATCAGACGCGACAGTGTTTTTCCTGAAACCCAAAGCTGTTCTGTCCGGTGACTGAAACCCGACGCTGCGGTCGGAGGAAGTCACAGAACAACCGCGGCTTTTTGTACAGACATGACATCTGCCTGCAGCGGCACAGACCACCAAACCCCCCCCCCGAATCTCTAAGTGCCTTCAAGCAGCACGGCTGCTGTCACTAGAACATCAGGAAACATCCTATAGTTTAATAATATTATAATTAGTAGCAGTAGCACTAGTACATAGAGTTCTGCACCAACCTATATATTTAAAAGTACAGGTTTAGTTTATATTTGGGGATCTTACCATAGGGGGGGCTGTTAACATGGTAAGCTGGTTAACTGCCACCAGATACAGTTCCATTCCTTATTTTTGAGGATAAATAACAATAACTGAACAGCAATGCATGTAATTCTGCACTGTACTGAAAGAAGAGATTTATATTAAATGAAAGTCATTTCCTTTCTATAAAGGAGAGGCAGTTCACAAAGTTACAGATCAGTTTAGCCAGATAAGCTCAGACAATAGGAAGAGAGACATTCTAACTGAGAAATTGACTGAGCTCGAGTTATCCAGCTAATTGTGTACAATATTGTATATTTATTGCCAGTGAATAAAAACAACCACCAATATTAGGTGTATATTGCAGATATTGCAGATATTGCAGCAGTGTGACTGGTTATATTGGGAAATATGACCATACTCAGCCAGAGATAAACATCACAAAGAAGCACTCGCAAAGACACGCAGCTGTTAAAGGACAGTGTTCATCAAAAGACTCTGACGTTTGACCCCTGCGTCTTTATTGACTCCATCAGCCCGCCCTTTCCTTCCAGAGGGTTCCATTAACTCCACTTCCTCCAAGACCACAGCCACAATTTACACCGTCTGAAGGCCGACAAAATCAATGCGGAGCTGCAGGCTGCATCTGTGTGACGACAGCTCTCCGGCTACGAGACACCACACATCCAGCCATCTTTAACACTCTGTTAATGACTTTTAGAGCTTAAATCTGCAGTCTCTCACACACAGCGTATTTTTAGAGAAGCAGGCACTTATGTTTTTGTGACACATCTGCTGCTTTAATATGCACAGGAAATAGTGTTTTCAGTCTAAACAGGTCTGCAGTAACAGAGCATGAACCTGCAGAGACGCAGCAATGCAGACTAACGGCAGCCCAGCACAACAATTACATGATATTTCATTATACTGGGTTTATTGACTGATGCAAGAAAAGGTTTATCATCTCTCTCTCTCTCACACACATTCAGATCCACAAACAAGAGCGATGCTACAGAGATCAGAGGCGTCCACATCCTGTGAGTAAAGGAAATGTGGAGCAATAGACGAGGCCTCAGAGGAGCAGGGTGGTACCAGGAGAACGTCCAGCAGTGATGCAGCACACACTCGTATCACGCACAGTACACACTCGCAGTACACACTTCAGTAACGTTATTAGTAGGGCTGCACGGTATTAGGAAAACATGCGATAATGTTGAGTGTTGCTATGACGATATCACATGCGATAAGTGAGTAGAAACTTAGTCTTTATAGTGTTAATGTTTATCTGCTTTGGATTTGCTGGTAACAGAGACTCCAGACACTGACTAGTCTATGCAGAAAAAAAATGAAATGCAATATTTCCATTCCAGCAGGTTTTTTGTTTTTTTTAAGAATTTACTTAAACAGAGCATTTAATGCATCCCATAAAACATTTGAACCACTGAAGATTGTTTTTGAAATAATTTTAAATCTTAATGTAAACATAACTTCAATTATAGTAAGTTCTTAGCCAGAAAAAATAGCAAAATAAACAATCTATA
>JBBPDC010027837.1:0-12452 GCA_037974485.1 Hemigrammopetersius urotaenia | reverse complement strand
CACACACACACACACACACACACACACACACACACACACACACACACACACACACTTATTAAACATGTACTGTACATCTGACAACCTTGATCAATTATTCAGGAGGGCTGTGTGTTCCGTCACACTGTCTGACAAACTATATCACAATGGACTTCTGTGTGTTCAGAAGCAGCGAATAACTAACAGCAGGGGGCGTCGTCGGCCCCGCCCTCACAGCCCTCGCAGCAAGAACTCCCCTAACAACCAGTGTGGCCACATTCTGGCCCAACACAGTGCAACACAAGAACAAACTGAGCTGTTTGTGCCTCCAGAGCAGCTCTGACCCGTTCTGGACTCAACAAGAACCTCTGAAGGTCTGCGGTTCTGCAGCAGGTCCTTTAAGTCCTGTAAGCCTCCACTGATCTGCCCCAAATGCTCCAGGGGGCGCTGCACTGTGTCAGAGCAGCGTGAACTTCTTCAGCGGTTTGTTCTGCAGTAGATCTTCTGTGGATCAGTGTGCACTTCACTAAAACGTCACCCCCTCGTGCTCTGTGTAAGTTCTGTAAAAATGAACCTCTCTGATGTTCTGCGTGGGCCAGTGAACCCGTCCCACTTCTCCCTGAGGAGCTCTGCAGGTAAATCCTCTGAAGGTGAGAATCTCTCCAGCCGTGCTCCTCAGGCTTTATTGGCTTTGTGGGAGATTACTGTTCGGTCTCGTTTCTCACTGCGCTTTTAACGAAAGGAGTCGTGCTGAGTGCTCACACTCTCACTACCAACAGCTTCTCACAGCTCCTCACACCTCCTCATGGCTCTCACTACGGCCCCTCACTGCTCCCCACACCTCCTCACAGCCCCTTACTGCTCCACACACCTTCTCACAGCCCCTTACTGCTCCACACACCTTCTCACAACTCGCCCTACGGCTCCTCGCTGCTCCCCACACCTCCTCACAGCTCCCCACACCTCCTCACAGCCCCTCATTGCTCCCCACACCTCCTCATGACTCCCCCTGCGGCCCCTCACTGCTCCCCACACCTCCCCACACCTCCTCACAGCCCCTCACTGCTCCCCACACCTCATCATGACTCCCCCTGCGGCCACTCATTGCTCCCACACCTCCTCACAGCTCCCCCTACAGCCCCTCACTGCTACCCACACCTCTTTACTGCTCCCGGGACCTCCTCACACCTCCTCACTACTCCCTGCAGCTCCCCCTACAGCCCTTCACTGCTACCCACACCTCGTCACTGCTCCCCACACCTCCTCACAGTCCCTTGCTGCTCCCCACACCTCCCAGCCCCTCGCTGCTCCCCACACCTCCTCACAGCTCCCCACACCTCCTCACTGCTCCCCACACCTCCTCACTGCTCCCCACGGCTCCCCCTACGGCCCCTTATTGCTCCACACAGTTCCTAACTGCTCCTCACGGTCAGTTCTGTAGATCCTCAACACTGCAGCACAGTCCAGGATTAAAGTCTACCAAGACTGGTAGAGAGATGGACACACAACACTTTAACCCCTGATGCGTCAAATAGGGGGCAGTAACCCCCACCACCCCACATGCCACAACATCGCAAGCCAGTTACTATAACACACACACACACACATCCAATTAAAAGTTGTCACACACAGATTTTCTATATGAGTATGTTACTCACTTAATATTTACTAAACATACACTCAGTATTCTTTACTAACAAATACATGTACAGTATAAACACTACTTGAGTTCCTTTATTACACAGAAAATGCCATTTTTATTATCACCACTGACCTACAATACATCCCCTAATATAATGATAATGTGGATCATCAGATGAGTGTCGGATATTCAAGGAGTTATTAAGAGCTGAAACAGTAACGAGTGCATTTAAAGTTAAAGGACAGTCTAGAGTGTGACTTTGTATCACCAACAACCAGTTAATAGGAGTCAGACCTGCACTGTTACAGATTCTCTCCTCTTAGAAAGGAAACTGGGTTTATTTCACACATTTTCATTAGAGTTGTTCACTCAACAACTTTCCAGTTGAACAAGAATGAAAATCTGCAGTTTAGAAAATAAAAGAAAATCTGTGGCGTTAAGCCCCTCCCCCTCTGTGCTGTAAACGAATGTTCGTTTATGGGCTGAATGTAAACCCTCAGTGTAAACACGGCGCTGCAGTGTTTCTCAGATCCTCGCGGTCAGAGCAAAAATGTAAAAAGGTAAAATCATTTTGCACTTTGTCCGTTTGTCCACTCATTAAACTTTTGACACAGCAGCCAACGTTCTCAGAACATGTTAAAAGAGCTTAGTGATGCAGAGTGTCAGCCTAGGCGCTGCTGGAAAAAAAACTCTGAGGGAGTTTTGAGGAACAGTAGCGTTTTTGACCAAATAAGTCAAACTTTAAGCGGTGAATGAGGAAGCCGAGCAATCAGCACTTCCTACTGCAGAGCCTCGAACGCCCCTGCAGATCAAACACAGAGCTTATTCAGAGAGAACTTCCTGTCTTTGACTTCAATCATCTGGCCAGACCGAGGCACGGCGCCTGCTGAGATCATGTAAAACCAGGGCTGCACGATAAATCATCTGATAATCATCATCACAATATCAGTCTCTGCAATACGGATATTACTGAGTGTTGTGATGTAACAAACTCTTCATGCAATCCAACATAATTCTTATTTGTAACCATTAAAGGTGTTGGTGATTTGGTACATGAGTGGGCGGGGCTAAGCTGCTGTATCGAGAATGAGATGTACTTAAATGTGTAGGTTTTGTGACATCACAAAAAGGGCTATTTTTGTATCTTCTTTTCCAGGAGTAGATGTTCCATTTGAAACAATATTTACCGGCTTGAAGCTTTTGTAACACAAGAAAAATGAGGATTTGGGCCCCTTAATATTTTGAAAGAAATCACAATGTAGCAATAAAATCTCAATACTGATATTCTGTCCGTATCGTGCAGCTCGACATAAAGCAGTTTCTGCTCACGGTCACTCTAAAGGTCCACTGACCTCTCTGACCGCTGTCTGAACGGCCTTAGAGCCAAAAATAAAGCTTCCTGATATTCAACATCAACATGTCAGGCCCACTGAGCACTGGGGGCTGCTATTATTTAGGTTTTTTTTAAATGTACTATTCCTGAGGCACTATTCTGTTCGCACGGATATTTAGTCTCTGTGGTTCACAGTGGTGGGCTGATGTTCATCACAAGACGCCTGTGATGTTTATAAACTGTGGACAGTACTGCGATATTACTGCCTTTTAAAAATACTGACCAGCGCAGATCCGTATCAGACACAAAACCCGCATATTTCTGAATCTTATCGGGTGCTAAATCATTCAATTATGTGTCATAATTTACCATAAGTTGTAAAATATCCAAACTTATCAGTATTACAGCTCTTATACTGATCTATTACAGCAATAACTGACTCCTAACCACCGTTAGTATTATTAGCTTCTTACTATAGCATTTGTAGCATTCGTGTGTATTTCCTATTGAGTATTTTTATTTTTTATTAGAATTGACTTCATGTTTTATATTGTCCTCGTCTCTGGGTCTCAGGAAGGTTGTAACATAAGCAATTTCCTCTGGGTTCAGTACAGTGATCTGGTTAATATAGCCTGGTCTAGTTTCTGCAGCTCCTTTTAGAACATGGGGTTGATAGAATTTGGGATTATTACTACAGTTTTATAGCAGGAATTAATAAAACCTGATTTAGGACGTCAGTTGTGAAAAGCACAATATAAATAAAACTCGACTTCCAGACAAATGGAGGTTCTGCAAGTGTGTGAGAAACAAACCGAACTCCTGTGTCAGACCCGTCAGCCGCTTTAAACACGAAGATATTTTTTTAACCTTCAGAGATGAGATCTAAACACGTCTGTGGAGGAACGAGTGATGGACGTTAGGAACGAGCGCACACAGCCTGCTGAAGACCCGCAGAGCACGAGGAACACTTCCTGCCCCGGAGATGGACAGATACTGAGGCGGAAAGAGGGGAAGAAAGCAAGCATTTCCTTCATGACCTGGAGAAACAGGACAGAGAGGGTCTGGAGAAAAAGGTCTCTAGGCAGCTGGCATCCATTGGGGCTGCAGCCAGTACTGAAACGATCAATAATTATTGACTGATTGATCACTTATTTATTCCCACATGCGGAACGGAATGCAGCAACGCAGGGTGTGAGAATTTGTGATGTCACAATAGACTGGCCAGTGAAAGACAGGGTTTGTATTGATAGTATTCTCTAGGTGGCGCTACTCCACAAATGAGTCGTAAATTCATTTTTCATAAAGAAGTTGCCGAACAATTGGCCAGAAAGTGCTGTGCCTACCCCACTCCAGGGGGCGCCAGAGTGAAGGGACACGCCCACATAGTGGTGCAAATCCAGTCCAAAGTTCACGAGGACTAAAGAAGGGAATAAAATCTTTCACCAAAACAAATGAGCAAACTAATAAAGCAAGAAACGGACAAACACTTTATGACCACGCTACCCTGCAATAATATTCATAATAATAAATAAATTCAGACGTCTAATGTACGCTGTAAAAAATAAAACTTCAGCAAAGGAAATGCCCTCACTTTAAGCCAATAAATATGATATCTACATATTTATCTGCATCTCTACTGGGCAGGACTTCCGCTTTCTAACGTCAGCTTTTCAAGTCACTAAGGATTTTTTACATATACAGTATATAAATGCAGTACACACACACACACACACACACACACACACACACACACACACACACACACACACACACACACACACACACACACAATCTTTGCCTTTTCACTTTTCATCTCGTAACCACAGTGTTTTACCGGTTCATGACAGTCACAGTCACTGTAAACACTGACTGTGTCTCTGCAAAACTGGGCTTTTCTTCACAACAGAGCAGAAAAACCCAGAGCAGAGCAGTGACTGGTTGATCATCACATTCATCACATAGTGGTGGTGTTTTGGTCTGACTGACGCAGCTGAGAACACAGTGTGAACAACAACTTGCTGCTAAAATCTTATCAGGAAGACGTGACGTGTGCAGGTGTGAACAGGGTCTCTGAAGCCGCTCACGCTCCAGTCCAGTCTGTTCTCGGTGAGGAGCTCGGTGGAGCAGGAACCACGTGAACTTCCTAAATTCCCATGACCCTTGGTGGAATGTGCCAGAGCTGCAGGACCTCACAGCTGGCCGGAAGCCTGGACATCACAGTGCTCTCCAGAAGCCACTTTAAAGCGGCCCGTGGTTTTATTCTCGGGGTCTGGCTCTCATCATCCTGTTCTGCAGGCGGAGCGGCAGGATGGCCGGGACACTCGAGACCGGAGTCTAATTCAGGATCACTCAGGATCCCACAGAGCTCGAAGAACGGAAGCTTTTCACAGACTAAGGTTGTGTTCGAGAGCTCAGGGACCCAGCTGGCATTAAAGGAAGAGTTCAAAAACTAACGAAACCTAGAGCTCCACTGCCCCCAGATCAGCCAAGACGTGCTCAGGGCCAGAACTGGAGCATTGCGGTTCACTCTTTGATCTCTGTGCAGCACCACTGAGATCATCTCATCTTATTAAAGATCCTCCGCGGACACTCCTTTCAGACCTTCAGGGGCCGAAGTAGGCAGTGCTGGACGAGCCCACCCCACTCAGAAGAGTCTCCACGGTAACCGTATTGTGGGATGTAATGGAGAGGAGCAGAAAGCACTCGACCCTCCCGGCGGCTCCTTTAAGCTGTTAGTGGTGATGTTTCAGGAGAGCCGCTGTGTTTTGTGGTTCGTTTTTTATTGATTACGGTCAGAAGAGCTGGTATGATGGGGGCATCGTACTTCCAACAAGAAACTATTTTAAAGACTTCCATAGAAGTCCACTGACCCCAGTTCAGTCCATCAGTTGAGACGCGTTCAGGTCCAAATTTTTCTTCATTTCAGAACTAGAGCTACGAGGCTAACACTGCTTCATTTCAGAACTAGAGCTACGAGGCTAACACTGCTAACACTGAAGTCACACAAATCTTACAGTAAACACAAACGCTAAACTTCTCTGGGCCCTCAAGCCTCATCCAGCTCTTCTTTAAGGTGGACCAGACTAGTGGATGTGGTTTAGGACACAGTATGACTTACTATGAGCTGTAAACATGAACTGAAGGTGGATTAAATATGTGTCTCTGAGCGTTCTGGCAAGAGACAGCGTGATGTCATCACATCACATCACTAATCTAAGCCTACACCTCCCCTCCCATTCTCACACACCCACACCCACATACACACGTTTCTGAGCGAACACATCTGCTGATATGGGCTGTGAAGTGAGCAGTCTGGGAGCTGCGTCACCGAGAGGGTTTTCCCAGGCCTGTGCCGGTTAGTTGTTGCTAGGCAACCAGGGATTAGATCTGACGGAGATTGGCAGCGAGAGGCAGAAGAGGGAGCGAGGCGAGGCCAGGCGAGGCTGGACCGATGCCCAGATGTCTTCCCGGCTGATTTAGAACGCGAGTCTGACTCCGCTGCGTTACTCTTCATCAGCCCCCAGGAATTTCAGCATGACGGATTAACATAAAGAGATTCTTTATGTACTGTCAGCTAATCGCATATGCAGGCAATTTAATGCATTTTCTACAGCCAGGCTGCACACAGAGAGAACACTGTTTATTATGAAGAAAAATAACAACTGAGTCCTGTTTACTCGGGTTTGGTGCAGTGTGTGGACGGACTGTGTGCAAAAACAGAGCAGATCTGAAAGACTCTGAACCAACTCCAGAACCGATTCCGGATCATTTGGTCTAAACAGGAGTTATGAGCTTATATTCAGCTTTTTGATTGAATGTATGGGTTTTTGCAGAGTAACTTCACGCCCCCATTAGAATTGAATGGCCAAATATATCAGCACGATACAAAAACAAAACAGACACGCCATCAACTACATCTCAAACACCACCAACTCCTCCGAGTCCTAAACCATGTCCACTAGTCTGATCCACCTTACAGAAGAGCTGGATGAGGTTTGAGGGTTCAGAGAAGTTCTGGGTTTGTGTTTACAGTAAAAGATTTAGTGACTATTGATTTCTACTGTTAGCGGTGTTAGCCTTGTAGCTTCAGTTCTAAACAATGAATTTGAACCCAAATACATCTTGTCTGATCAAACTCATCTTGTCTGATGCTCCCATGTCTCATCTGACCGTAATCAATAAAAAACGAACCACAAAAACACGGCAGCTCTCCTGAAACATCACTACCAACAGTTTGAAGGAGACAGCAGTTCTCTGGCTCCTTTATCTGGAGGAGGGTCGAGTGCTTTCTTCTCACTAAAAGCCAAGATTACATTATTCCACAACATGGTTAACGCAGAGACTCTTCCGAATGGGATGAGCTCGTCCAGCACTGCCCACTTTGGCCCCGTCCTGAAGGTCTGAGAGGAGTGTCTCCTGAGGATGGAGGATCTTTAATAAGATGCGATGATCTCAGCAGTGCTGGACAGGGATCAAGGGGTTCTGAGAGGTCTGAAGGACTGCAGCAAGGAACCGCAGAAGAAACATCATGATTTTATCATGTTTATATATAGAGGAAGGAAAGGGGTCGGAACCCACAGCCTGAGCCGCCGCCGTAGCTCTAACACAAACCCGAATCACACCGCACTGCAGAACACATTCCAACACAAGCCCAAACAAGCCATAGATCATCCAGAGACGGAAGAGCTCTCCACTCGCTCTCCAGGGAAACAAAACACCAGAAACTTTATAAAATTAATGGATTAGTCTCTAATTCTCACACATTCATAGTTAGTTTAGAGAAGTAAAGAGGATAACACGCTAGGGCAACTGTACTGGGTGGTGGGGGAGGGGGAGGACCACCCTACCCACCCAGAGAGAGAGGGGATGGTTATACTCTATGCACAATGTTACTGGCTTTAGTGGAGCAAATGGACTGGAGGCAGTCCCTTGGTGTGCAGGTAACCTGAGATTACACACCAGGTGACTAATCTTTGGTGCTGCAGAGTCCCGAAGAGCTTACTGTAACCGTGACTGATTGCAAGGCACGAACACACCCAGCACACACTGCAGCGGCTGCACTCAGAGCATATGGCCATTCTGAAGTAAGTGGCCAAGTTTCTGCGCCGCCCACTGCTTACATGAGTCAGTGAGCGGGCGGACTGAGAGTCGTGTGGGTGTGAGGTCTGTTTGTGTGTAGAGAACAAAAAAGTACCACAATTAGAGGAAGGCAAAGCAAATAAGCTTTTCGTTTCTGTTCTCAGCGTGCAGCAGTTCCCCCGCCGGCCCCCGAGCCCTGCTGCCCTCCTCACTCAAGGCTGAGCCTGAGTGTTCAGGGCCTGTCTTACGCTGGGGAACAAGTACCCTGGAAATTCCTCAAAATCCTGCAACACAGGACATGATGTAATGGATCTGAGCAGCTCCTCCGCCGCAGGGCAGAGCACAGAATATCCATTTAGGCACAGATTAAAAACGAGCTGGAGGGACGGCTTCTGTTAACCACGGTGTCGGATTCCAGCTGAAAGAGCTTCCAGTGAACACCAACACAACCAGTTAAAAGGAGGAACAAACAGACGACAGGCAGCAGATAAACCAGCATGGCAGCTCAATCACACCTGCTGGGTTTGTTCTCGCTCCGCTGTTTGTAAGGATATGATGATGAAACACTTTTGGGGAAAAATATATATTTTAAAAGATGAATAAGAACAGAACGATCAATATTTCATTTCTTATACGCATATGGTATACAGTGAAGGAGTCAACAGACTAGCATTAATATATAAATTCAATTCTTCTGAATCACCTTCTTGGTACAAAACTACTCATCTTTGAAGCCTGTTGCTGTAGAACATTTGTTCCCATTTCTTTCAAAGTGTCTAAAGATACATGGAACTTAGATAAAGGAGTTCCAACCACTCAGCATTCAGTACCACCAGTATACTGATCACCGCCTGATCATCAGCAATCATCTGCAACCGTTTCTTTACAGTAGAATTTGATTAAAGAAAGACTTAACGGCGTCTAACTTTAAGAATAAAAACCTCTGGTGTAGTTTTCCCATTTTGCCGCATGTTAATTAGAACAAAAACAGGAATTTCCTTTAAAAATCAGTTTAATGGCCGTCATCAATAACATTATTGATCAACTAGGGATATAGCTGTATGATGAGCAGAGCCTTGGACTGGTGAGGACATAAACACCATCAGGGATTAGTTTACTTGGAAGGAGGAGATTTGAGTGAAATACAGACATCCACTGCTCCCACAGGAGCAACATCTGATTCCTCTGAAAGAAAACAGGGATTTCGGTTCCCCGGGGCTCTAAAGAGGAAGTCCAGCAGGCGGGAGGATCGAGAAGAGGGGCAGTTAGAGGAGGAGCATGAGGCTTATCTCTCGCTCCCTCGTTACCGGAGACGATTCAGCAGGAACGCCGCTTAAAGGCCCAAAGCCCCTGACTCTCATATGTGGGCCCAGCAGGGGGCTAAAGGATCAGCACAGAGTCACTTAAGCAGATTGAGTCCCTCATTAACCCAGAACAGCGCTCTGAAGGGATATACAGGAACGGCAGCAGAGCTTTCGTTTGGCCTGATGCCTCAAGAAGCTTCTCAACTATCCAGATAAACCAGTCCAACAAAAACATCATCAATACTGAACACCAGGGGATCAAACGACTATGATCAAAACGAACCATCTGCACTTAGAATGGATAATAATATACACACACAAAATATACAGTCAGGGCAAGGGCTGCTCGATATTAGGAAAACATACGATATGCGATAATGTTGTTGAGTGTTGCTATGGCGATATCACATGCGATAAGTGAGTAAAAACGTAGCCTTTATAGTGTTAATGCTTTTCTGCTTTGGATTTGCTGCTAACAGACTCCAGACTCTGACTAGTCTATGCAGAAAAAAATTAAATGCAATATTTCCATTAAAACATGTTTTTTTTTTTTTAAAGAATTTACTTAAACAGCATTTATTGCCTCCCATAAAAAAATGGAACCATTGAACATTATTGAAATTTTTTTTTATGTTTTTCAACAATTATGTAAACATAATTTAAATTATAGTAAGTTCTTAGCCAGCAAAAATAGTAAAAGGAACAATCTGCACACATTGGGGAACAGTCACTGTAGGACACTGTAATGCACTATATTTGTGTGTGTAGTCATGTAAGTGTATGTGTGTCTGTGTGTGTGCACACTTGTGTAAGCACGCTTTATTATCGTAAGTTCTTTGCTAGGAAACCCAGCATGTTTACTTTGCTAGGCTTTAAACCTGTGCGTTGGCATGTTACAATATTTCCTGATGTGCTAAAAATTCTCTCTGAAGGTGAACTAGTTGCAGGTATGCAGAGAAACTTCCTGGCCAGCTGTGGGTAGCAGTCCTGGGTGAAGAGTTTTGGAAAAACAAACAGTCTTTCGCGATATGTATATCGCACATGTTAATATCGCGATGCCGGTAAATATACGATATATTGTGCAGCCCTAGTCAGGGCTGTAAGTATTTCTACACTGGATTTTGTCATGTATTTCACCACAGTGGATTTGAAATGAAGCAACAAAGATGTGATGAAATAGAAATTCAGCTTTGACTTCACAGCTTTAAGATTACTGCCATTTTCAAATGGACATGGTGATATAAATGTATTATTTTAGAACTTGGATGAAAATCCTTAGCAGTCAAGAACCTGTGGAACATCACCACATCCAGAGCTTGTTCCCTTGATCAGCTTTTCCAGGTCTTCACTGCTGCACATTCAGCTGTGGCCGGTTTGTCCCCCTTTCTGCCACAGTTTTGTCTCCAGTGACTGAAAAGCTGATCTGTCAGGTTGAGCTCAGAAGAACATCCTGTTCCTGTAACTTCAGAAACTCTGAGGTTGTTTTTGCAGTTTGTCTTGGGTCATTGTCAAAGCGCTTTCTCATCAGAGTTTGCAGAGTTTGGGCGAATCTGATCAGAGTTTAAGCCCCAAACACCTCAGAATTCATCCAGCAGGCACATAATCAATAAACACCAGTGATCCGGCCAGTGGAACTGGTATATCTGCCTGACAGATTACATGGTGCTTTGGATCATGGGCTAGACCTTCATTTCTCCATACTTTTCTCTTTATCATGCTAGTGTGATCTTGGTTTCATCCGCCCAAAGAAAATCATTGTAGAGCTGGGCAGGCGCGTTCAGGTGTTTTTCTGGCCTTCCTGCTCTTCAGTGTTACTAGCTGTTTGCATCTAGAGGTGAATCCATTCATGACTGCTTCTTTTAATTGTAGATTTTGAAAGGCCTCCACCAGGCCTCCACCAGGCCTCCAGTGAGCTCCTGATCTGGTGAGATGTTGTGAAGGGGCTTCAGTTGTCTTCCATGGCCTCCCAGGCCTTTTGGTGCGTCTGAGCTCACCAGTGCATTCCTTCTTTTCGGGAATGTACCAAACCTTTGATTTGGTCCCTCCTAAAGTTCTCTGGTGGGTTATTTTGGGTTTTTTTTTAGCCTAATGACAGCCTCCTTCACTTACACTGACAACTCGTGTTGAGTTCCAGTGAACAGATGCAAATTCAGAGCTTTGAATCCACTCCAGACCTTTTATCTGCTTGATTAGTGGTGGAGTAATGAGGGAGCGGCCACACCTGTCCACGAAACCGCTTGTCATGTAAAATACTGTTAGACCCAACTGTGTCTATAAACACACACACACACACACACATACAGTATATACAAACATGTATATGCTCACACTGCTTGCTATAGTATCTGTGGCAGATGCTAGGGTGTCGCTAGCCTGACATTCCACATCGTTGAAAATATTTTTTTAATTTAAAGAGTCATCTTCCCAGAGCTGTCATTAAAAATAATATAAATAACCTGGTTTTATGTGCAGATAAACAGCCTTTGAACACTAGTAGATAAAATAAACAGAAAGTGTTTAAGCCCAGGTGTGTTGAGGGCAGTTCAAAACTCGATCCCTGAACCCTGAGGAGACGTCAGACAGGCGAGCGCAGGTTAACCACACAGTCAGGTTCTGCAGGATGATTCCAGAGAACCAGCAGCTCATCACAGGTTAGAGATCCTGTATGCAAACACCCTGACCTGCTCTCTGTTCAGAGACACAGGCAGGCGAGTGAGATCCAGTCTGACCTGCGGCCGCGCCGCCGAAACGGTATCACTTACAGACTCGCGTGAGACCAACTCATTTACATCCGAACATCTGAAACTGCAGCAGGTGGAGGAGAACCTGTCCTGAACAGATACAAACCAGATCTGCATGGACACCACACCCCCAGAGACACAGAGAGAGAGAGAAGAAATTCATTAACTCAGTGCAGGAACTGAGGTCTCTCACACACACAGAAACAAAGACTTTAAGAATTTAACGAGCCCCTCTTCACTATTAAACAGAGATAACGTTATCAGAGAACAAATCTGAGCACATGGGACCTCGTCCTCCTCCTCCTCCCCTCCGTCCACCCTCCCTCCCAGCCTCCTCCCCGTCCAACTCCCCTCCCAGCCTCCCTCCGGTCCCA
>JBBPDC010027818.1:0-12452 GCA_037974485.1 Hemigrammopetersius urotaenia | reverse complement strand
ACGTGACACAAAACAAACAAGGCAAAATCAAAGTCCACATAAAACACGGTGGCCATTAACGGCCCTCAGCCGTGACACAAGGTTTCCCAGCAGAACATTGCTCAAAGCATCATGCTAGCTCTCCTGGCTTGTATTTTATAGTGCAACCCACTGTGTACTGGAAACATTCTTGTTCCAGTCTTCTAACAATCACATTTGGCCCTTTGTCAAAGTCTCTCAAATCCTTACACCTGTCAATTTTTCCTGCTTTCATCACATCATCTTCAAGAACTTACTGTTCACTTAATAATATGCCACTCAGTTGCCATTCTAATGAGATTATCACTTCATCTATGAGTGGTTTTAGTGTTGGAGCTGATCAGTGCATGTCACTCTCTTCAGAAGACAAACCTGAAACCCTTGAATTTCATTCTATAATTTAGATTTAAGTTTAGCATCAGTATTAGAGATAGAGTTTGTCACGTTATAAGGCTTGAAATCACGTCTCATGGCTGCAGAATTAAGCATGTTGTTTCAAGTTTCTGAGGAACACAGATAAATTAATAACAGTGATAAATACTAAATAATTTCAGTATTAAACGCTAAATTATATTTCCCTGTGCCAGAAAGATATGTCATACAATTTCAATTAATCCTTCGGGAAATCAGTTCAAACTATTTTGTTGCCGCTGCATCAAGACCGACTCTCTCATTACATATTCAGTCACCGTGGAGAGAAAATAGGAATAATGTATGACTGATATTCTTTAGTTACTGGATTGCTAACTACCTCTGCTAAAGCAGATTGCCATCTAATTTTTACTAAAGCTGTTTTTGTACCCTGTAGCTTAAAGAATCAAACTGGCTACAAATGGCTGCCTAGAATTTTGTTCACTGAAAAGAAAAATATATAAAAATCAAAGGTTTTACAGACTATAAACCTGGTCTTTTTATTTTACTCTTAACAGTTAATTTAAACTGCTTTAATTCAGTCTTAGACTTGATTAATCAGATAACTGACAATATAATAATGTAAACATTATTGGCATTCATGTAGTGAAAGTGACAATCTGGTCATACGTGAACACAACACAGCACACAGTGTGAACAGCACGAAATACTCGCTCTGCATTTAACCCATTCACCAAGTGAAGCAGGGGGCAGCTACAAACACAGCGCCCAGGGAGCAGTGTGTGGGGACGGTACCTTGCTCAGGGTACCTCAGAGGTGCCTAGCAGTCTTGGGAATCGAACCCGGACTTTCTGATCACAGGGCGAATGCCTTAACTACTAGGCTACCAGCTGCCCCATCTATGACACTAAAAGCAAGGTGTTCTAATGACTGGATTATCACACACAATATCACAAATAACAATATTTATAATATTTTATTGCGGGTGGACCCAGTTAATGTGAAAAACATGCAGCATACCAACATGGGTAGAACAGTTCTTAACCAGTATGACTGCGCCGCTGGAACTGAGGTATAAATGATGAGTGGAAACTTGGCTACAACTTATGGTATGAACTTTTCAAATAAACTCCATTGCCACATAAAATAACATTTTGATGTGTATGTGTTACAGGGGAGCTTATGATGCAGCATCTAAACGGTTTGTGGAAAAAGATTTAGAAGTGTCTGTGGCAGGCCGATCCTTCTTGATCACCGGAGCTAACAGTGGCATTGGCAAGGCAACAGCCATGGCCATTGCAAAAAAAGGTACTAAAGTGTGCTTGTTGGTTTTACACACAATGGACAGAGCTGTTAGGATATAAGAGCCTTATTTCATTCATGCTAAAGCTGGTTCTGTTCTCTGTGAACACCTCATTTGCCCCCAGGTGGTACAGTCCACATGGTCTGCAGAAACAAGGACAAGGCAGAAGAAGCCAGAGCTGAAATTGTCAAGGAGTCTGGAAACAAGGTAAGACCTTCACATCATCAGACCTTTTCTTGTACAGTCACCATGTTTTGCTCTGTATTTGATGCCATTCTTAAAGTGTGAACACAATATGGTCATCAAGTAAACCTGTCTGCATTATTTTAGCATGTAAACAATAGGCTACTTTAACATATAGTCATATACATATATACAGTAATCCCCCACTTTTCGCAGGGGTTACGTTCCAAGAGCACCTGCGTATAGTGAAAAAATGCTGGTTAAAAAAAGTCTAAAAATGGCTATTTTTATAGTGTAAGCCCTAAATATGCCCCCAAACATGTTCCCAAAACACTTCAATTAAATTTTAAACTCATTAACCTCATTACCAGGCTCAACCACACAAATTACACACAGAAACATTGGTTCCCTAACTCTACTTGACAAACATCCACTCACAAAAACATATATAACTGGGCCAACCATGCTGCAAAGGCTCATGTGAGCCAGTCCTGCCATGGCCTCTGCAGGGTTTATGTTAGGGTATGGTGCTTTGCAACCCAGCACGAGAAGGGGGCGCGGTGGACGTGGCCCGGACATCAAAAAAGCAGAAAAAATGCGAGGATATTTGCCTATGCCGTGCATGTGCGGGGGATTCCGTGAAAAATTATTAGTTTGGTTCTCAGAAAAAAATCTGCGTAAGACCGAATCCATGACTGACCCATGTACAACTGAGGGATTACTATGTGTATATATATACACATGTCATTGGATTAGTTAAATATTTGATCTGGTGGCCTACTGCGATCAGAAGGTCGTGGGTTTGAATCCCAGAACTGCTAGCAGCACCACTGAGGTACCCTTGAGCAAGGACTGGTCCCACACACTGCTCCACCAGTGTGGAGTTGCTGCCCCCAGTTCACTCGGTGAATGGGTTAAATGCAGAGAATGAATTTCTCACCATTTGCATTGGTGGTTTTATATGTGACTATAAAGGGCCATTTGACTTTACTTTACTTCTACAAAGAATTCATTTAACACAGTGTTGACTTCTGTGGACTACATAGAGGTTACATC
Source organism: Hemigrammopetersius urotaenia (assembly GCA_037974485.1). Lineage (NCBI taxonomy): Eukaryota > Metazoa > Chordata > Actinopteri > Characiformes > Alestidae > Hemigrammopetersius > Hemigrammopetersius urotaenia. The sequence continues at coordinate 9,520 of JBBPDC010027818.1, read as the reverse complement.
TACCCTACTGACTTTTCTGCAAGTAAGAATGATCGCTGTGATAATGTGTTACCAGTGTTTCTGTTTGTGACGTCAGGAAATCTATGTGCACCTCCTGGACCTGTCAGAGACCAAGAAAGTGTGGGAGTTTGTTGAGGCCTTCAAGAAAAAATACAAAACCCTTAATGTCCTGGTGAGAAACGAATCTGCATCTCATTCATCCAGTAGTCAGTAAAAATGTATCTAATTCATGTGATGGGCTTGACTTACTGCAGATCAACAATGCAGGCTGTATGATGACCAAAAGAGAGGTCAATGGAGAGGGCTTGGAGAAGAGCTTTGCCAGCAATACACTTGGTAAGGAAGACAGACAAACAAATGGAGATTTGAGGTATAATATTTACCTACAGTACTGTGCAAAAGTCTTAGGCTCCTGTGCAAATTGTTTGAAGTCATTTATATCAGCAGTGGGTTTCTTTCTGCCAGCAAAAACAGCTGAATATTAGAATAAGTGCAAACAAACAAGCAAGCAGTAAAAAGTATCTAGATTTATTTTTTCTAAAAATTAGTCAGTATTGTTGGTTAGAAGACACACGTTTGGATCCAGGTTTCTGCTCAGTGCCTCCAGTCATTGGGTAAATGAATAAAATTCCATAATCAACACCTAATTTAATTTACTGCAGTAAAAAGAGCCAAACCAGGGATTTGATGGAGCTGCAAGAAAAACTGGGCTTCCATGAGGAAAGCGGCCTGGAAATGGTTAAGCGAACACTTTGCCACATAAAGCCACCATTTACTGTATTAATGTTTTTGTATTTGTTGTAATGTAAGTGTTTTAACACTAACTTAACACTACTGCCCAGTACTAAACAGCTTTTAAGCATCATTTTCTCAAGTACCTAAGATTTTGCACAGTACTGTATATATTTGATGTTTAAATTTGCTTTGAAATGCTCAGCCCACAAATGTGTTCTTTTATAGATACTGGAGTTTAGATTTGTTTCAAATACTACACTAGCAAGCTATTGTGGTCTACTGGAACTAAGCAGGATGGAATTTGCCATCGTACTGAGCTCAGTTTCAGGACAAAAAAACAATACACTTGATCTATCCTAACAGTGTTGGGCTTTTTTTGCATTCAAGAATGGATATGTCCATTTTGAGGAATAACCCATTAAATATGGTTGTCTGTCCATTCTCACTGTTCTATACACTGACATTCTCTCTGTGCCTGTGGTTCACTGTCCGTCTCTTATAGCTGTGTACATCTTCATTAAGGGTCTCATACCCTTGTTGGAGAAAAGCCCTGACCCCAGAGTGGTGAGTCTGTGTAATTGATTGAGTTTTTAAATGATTTGGCATGCTAATGAGGAAGGAAACAATTCCCAAAGTGTGAGGTAAAACATACCAGTGACATCTATGTACCTGTCATAGCCCAGTGGCAATATTGTACAAGATATATTATAATTTGGAACAATTGGTACTCAACAGAACATGGTAGATGAATGTGGCCCCTTGAACCGTATTAAAAATGTCTTTGCAGTTCTCCCAGGTATGGTGATAATTGGTCGGTCAAATTTCCACTCCGCTACAACGTCCTGATGTATTTCTGATGGCCACTATCATACTATATAAGAATGGAGTTTGCCCTTACTCAGTTTTCAGTAATGTAGTTCGCCGTTATGAAACCATGATCTGAAACCGAGGTCGTCCGTCTTGCGGTTTTTGGTTCAGTTTCAGAGCCGTTCCAGCCCAAATTGTTACAATAGTGTTTAAAAAGGTGCAAAGCAGTTCAAAACAGTACTAGCAGCAGCAGTAATGTATTAACCAAACATATGATTTACCTTTCAGATCACTGTGACATCAGGTGGGATGCTGGTGCAAAAACTGCGCACAGGAAACCTCCAGTCCCAGAGAGGGAGATATGATGGCACCATGGTATACGCCCAAAACAAGGTCTAAACAATAGTCTTATGGTCTACACACAAAAGAAAAGAACATTTTCACGAAAGCCCTTTTTATGAAAATGCTACTTTTGCAGGATTTACACATGGATTGCATGTATACAGTATTTTACAGGGCTGTACACAATCTACAGAAGGTGACATTCTCAGCATAAGTGGCCAACAGCTCCATCATTTCAGTATCATGTATAAAACTTCCAATATTGCAATGTTTTTCTAATTAAAACCCAAAATGCTGTAATGCATTACGTGTGCACAGAAGCAGGTATGTGTATAGCAGATGTTAGCCACTTTCTCTAGCTTCATCTACAAAATGCACTCCAGTGCCAAAACTAAACTAAAACATGTAAAAAAGTACAACTGTATTTCCCATATATCAGTTTCTGTTTACACATGAGCCAAGTTAGCATTCACATCTAACCCAATCACTTCTAATTATCTGTAAATTCCCAATGCGTGTGTAAAAATGGCTTGATATCCTGTTTGCCACAGGATCATGTGCTCATTTACTATAAGCTTCCGTGCTGGATACGCTATTGTCACGGGACGGGGGACTAACCCCCAACCCGGAGCTACCTCGGGGCATGGACCAGACGCCAGACCAGAACTCCATGCTGATATGTTTATTAAGCATACAAAAGAAAACAGGCTCACGGGCCTCCAGATAACTAGACACGTGAAACATACAGGAGAAACGAGGTGCTCTAAAGTGATGGATAGATAACTGAAAACTAAGACAGACAGGACTTAAATACACTAGAAATCAGGAACCTAACACAAAACAGATGTAAATGTGAATCACATGACATAAACAGAACACATGACCATAGATCCAAAGCAAAAGAAAATGTCAAAATAAGAGACACTACAACAAGAGTAAACAGAACAGAACAACAGACACGTGACACAGGCAAAAACGTGAAACCCACCAAAATGAAAGCCCCAAAACCCAACAGAAAAGCAGTGGCCCTAATGGCCACTGACCGAACCATGACAGCTATGCTTTTTTACCAAATGTTTCTTCTGGGTTTGTTGTGTTCTAGAGGCAGCAGGTGGTCCTGACGGAACAGTTTGCTAAAGCTCACACCAACATCCACTTTTCTGTCATGCACCCTGGCTGGGTAGACACACCAAGTAATTTATCTATCTCTTTTGCACACAGGCGTGTTTACATCTAAATTATTAAAGACAATCATTTTGTGACAGTATACTGTGTGGAGACACTTGATTAGGTATTCTTACAAGCATTGTCCATTTTATTAGCTCCACTTTCACTTTAAGCACAGATCTGACATGTTAGTGACATTATTGTGTGTTGTGCAGAGTGATACAAGAGGGGTGTACCTAAGTGGCCTGTGTACTGTAATAGTATTAGCAGTGTAAACTAGCAAAAACCAAAGCTCATAATCCCAAGGCTGATCGCTGTCTTCTGTTTAGTGATTGCAAGTGCAATGCCGGAGTTCCACCAATCAATGAAGGAGCGCTTGAGGACACCAGAGCAGGGGGCCGACACAGTGGTGTGGCTTGCAGTGTCCGAGGCCACTGTCACAAAGCCCAGTGGCAGATTCTACCAAGGTGGGGGAACACAAACATATATACATACACACATACTCAGGAATGCGTTTATTAGAGGGACAGATCGAGTTGGACCTTTTGGAGGAAAAGTCAGAGATTGCATTGGTTTGGACTGAGGAAATACTCTTGAATGTGTTGCAAGAAAGAAAGATGCTTAGGATCTGCAGGGAGGAGGAGAAGAGGAAGGTCTAGTAGGAGGTTTATGGATATGGTGAGGGAGGACATGCAGGCAGTTGGTTTGAGAAAGGAAGATGCAGATGCACTGTGGTGACCCCTAAGCAGCTGAAAGTAGAATACACACACACATATATGTGATAGCTGTATGCAGGTTATACATAGAACCACTTTAATGCTGTGTCCAATGGTCAGTTATTACATTTCCTATTTCAATCATTATGTTTAATCTCCAAGATAAATAATCTATTCTATATATATATATATATATATATACAGAGAGAAAAAGATACAGTTTTAACTTCTGATACTATATAACTTCCATATAGCACCAGAAAGGTCATGCTATAGTGTTGCTAAGACAGTATATCTGCTCACACACAAGTAACAATAACAAACCATTCATTTCAGAAGAGAGGTCATACAAGGACGGCACACTGCCTCACATTGTCTTTCTCTCCCTTATACTAACACTGCCTTTCTCAAAAATGCATGCAGCTTTGCAACAACTGCCATTTTTACACAAATCAGCTTTTGGGAAACAGAAATAAATAACGGCACTAAGAACTGAAAAACAAAGCTATGGAATAAGGACAGAGAAGAAAGTGGGATGAGTGGGGAAGTCAAAGAGAACGGACAGTAGATGGTAGGGGAAATGATAACAGAGAGGAAAATGGATATTTAAATAGTAAAAGAAGACGGGAAAGAAAAGAGGGACAAAAAGGAAGATAAAGAATTATAAGAGAGAAAAGGTGTGTGAGGATAAGAGAAAGACAGAGATTACAATAGTCCAGTGCAGCTGTAGAGGTCAAGGCATGGTGCCAGACTTGAGTAGGGATCTCAGAGAGAGCACTTTGTCTCTGCCTGCGTGTGCACACACACCGAAACACAGCGCACACAAGTATTTCACAGCAGGTCAATAGGTCACATGCATTAGCACAATTCACTGACCAATTAGTTAATTTATCTCACTGTTTACAACTATATTAGCTAATCCAGGTTGTCTGTACATTTTCTGTGAATGTGCGACAGATCGGAAGATGGTTTCAGCCCATCTGCCGCTGGCCTGGACACACAGCTCACAACTGGAAGACCAGAAGTTCATGTGCGTCATGGAGGAGATAGCAAGAAGCTTCCAGCCTCATTGAACACACCCGTTTCCTCCTGGAAATAGGCTATGAGCTGTCCTCTTCTTACACACACAGAAAAGCAATGTCCAGCCTTCCTCACACACATGGAGGGGGGCCTTTAATTTACATGTACAAACTGCAGGTTAGCATTAGTACACACTTATACTCCCTACACATCTAACAGTGGGGGAGCATTTTTAAAAGATGTCTAATAGTCTTAACTTTTAATGCTACGCTTCCACTAGGACTGTGAGTTTGCAACTGTTGGTTTCTGTATGATCAACAGTAGACATAAACATGTAAAATTAGTCCAATAAAATAAACTGCTCCCTCTTGATGCAGATGGCCATGTTTCTTTATAGCTCACTGAATCAAACACGACTGTTCACTCGTCAGTTGACCTTCACCTTGCAGTGGCGGTGACTTCAGCAAAACAGGTCGACCAGGTGGGAACCTACTCTGACCAAAGTCACTGCAGCTGTTAGTCACTCCATCACGAAGCATGAATTGGTCTCAGTTGCATTCTGTTGAGTAATTGGGCATTGGCTAGCTAGTCATTGGATGCTATTGTCATTTCTTAAGGGCCTTTACACACCAAGCTGACAGAAAGAACTAAAGCCAAACAAGGCGTTGAACATACTACAAAGACTACATAGTGTTGTAAAGCTGCAAAACACAGTCTAAAGACAATGTTATTCAATGTCTCACAAACTTCAAATTCTACTTTTTAAAATAAACCAACCTTAAGTAGCATTCATTATATTCTATGGAATGTGGGCACATGCACATTGATAATAGTGCACACGAAAATGTATGTATGATGTTATTCAGTAAATGTGGCCTAATTGGTGTGTGTTAGTATAGGAATTTCTTCTAATAACAACAGGCAATTCTTTAACATTCAATTGTAAAGTGCCTAAGCTCTTTCATTGGTCTAGTGTCCTTTTATGTACGAAATGTTTTGTTTGCATATTTAAAGCAAGAAGTTCTAAAATGTGCCTTGGGGATAAAACTTTGGTCCTTCCGATCGTGTTAAATGACCCGCATTGTATGCATCCTCTAGAGAGAAGTTTGCTTGTTTTGTTTACTTGTTTCTTCCGTGCTGCCTGGCAAGGCAAAGCCAATCGAACCGACATGCTGTGACCTCGGTGTGTCAAGGGTCCCAAGCAGGGAATGGAAAAGGCGGTGCGTTTTCATTTAATCTAAGTAACTACAGTTCAGATTAGTGCTGTGGAAATGACTGAAGCTGACAACTTGTGTTCGATCAAGTTTTTTTTGTGCACAATTAATAAATGGTGACATGACAAGATGTGTTATTACTGTGACAAAGACAAGAACACACAGTCAATACCAGAACACAATCAATTGGAATAAAGAACAGAAAAAAAACACAACCTCAAGATTATGATGACTAATTTATTTCCGTCTCAGACAACAGGAGACTCGTTTTAATTATCAACATGAATTTATCATAGTAAAAATACATTAGAACTGTACAACAAAGAAGCTCAGCTTTTCAACACAAAGACGTTACTACTGTCATTGCTGAAACTAATGAAAGAAATAATGAAAGCTATATTAAAAAATAACAGCTAAACCTAATCTTAAAATACCCTGTAAATGCTGAGTCCTTGACACTGGAAACTTGACATTAACAGACACCACACAATCTGGTTTAACCAACCAGCCCTTACATTTAAAATGTGCTCAATTAAGGGCTTGAATTTTTCAATATGCATGTGTGAGACATTTAGGTGTTTTATTACATTTTAAGCACGACAAACAATAATGCAATCGTTAGGACCTACATATGGTAGTGTGTAAAAAAAGAACTTTCTGGAGGAAAATGGAATCCTTGAAGTGTATTCCATCTTCAGTAATGTTTCACTGAAATAGAAGTTTCAATGCACAAAGTGTATGTTTTACTGTAGTTTAATATGGTACAAATCATTAACGATCCTGTGAAAATGCTTCCTCACTGTTGAATGTAAACGGCGACGGATGGAAACATCAGAAGCAAAGGACTTTCCCCATCTACTGTAAACATTTAAAACATGTTTTTAAGTTTTAAACGTTCTTCCCAATAATGTTCTTCCAGCCACTCCATCCTTATAAAGCACTCAACAGTGGAATGTATCGATGTACAGTGACAACAAACAGCTTGGCAGGACTGACTCCTCTTGTGAAATGGCTAGCACATGTTTACTTGGGGCATTTCACCAAAAGAGAAATTTTTTTGCAAATGATACGATGGGGTGAAGCAAAAAAAACCAAAAAAAATATGTTGCTAGAAGGAAGATGGATCATTCACATACCTACACATATACATGCAAGAACATTAGTGAAAGGCAGAGAACAATGAAGGAAAAAAAACTGAATCACCTCGAACCCAAGACCTACCCTTCAGTGTCAACAATGAGCATAAACCTCTGGCCAAACAATTTGATTTAATTACAATTCAATGACTAGAGGAACTATTTATACAGTACTGAAACATAGAAACCAAACAACGAAAAGTGAACATTTTAGCTAAAAATGAAATCAAACTAATGCTGATGTGCCATTTTCAATACATTTCAGCATCCCGGGTCCTGCTGTAAAGCTAGTGTGTTATGGAATGTGATGTGTGACACCCATATGGTCAGTCAAAGAAAAGGAGAGTGTGAAAGCAGGAGGCAAGATGCTGAAGTGTCATGTTAACAGAAGTGTAGTGTGTATGGCCTTTTTTAGAGCTTTCTAAAAGCAACATAATGCTCTCAAACATTTCCTACCACTTAAATTATACTCACTTAGTGAGACAGGGGTACTGCATTATTATAATTAATAGAAATGCCCTCTCTCACTCAAATCTTACTATATTACCTTCCTGTGACTGACTAAACTTAATAAGGATTGATGATATATTCTCAGTACAATAATCAGAAACACCCTTTTTTGGTCTATACCAATATCAACAATAGTTTTTGCATTTTAGACAATAATCCAAAAATAATCCTTGAAGTGCCACGAGTGTAAGAAAGTTTAAACCTTTAAAAGTGTATGAGTCAATATTTTATGTAAACAGTATATATTACAGTCTATACTATTATCTAGAGCCATTACCAACAATTAGTGGATCTACCATTAAGTTTTTCCCCAGTGAATCGTATTAGTGTTGGTGTTTCAGACTCAGCCTGCAGATTTAAAAGAAGAGAATTCTCCACCAGTAACCAAATGTGTGCAAAAGCCTGTTAGTAACAGGCTGCTAAATTATCAGGTGTAATTAGTGGCCATAAATCCAATACTGAACCGCTAAATAAATGTTCCCATTTACCTACAAATCAAACACACTGTGAAGTAATAAAAGTCACTGCTATTAAGGGATGAAACCTGTACAGTTTGACCATGCTTGACTATGCTTTCCCTGAGTCAAAGACTTATATAAGGCAAGAGTGAGAATGAAAGTTAGAAAATCAAAGAAAATACAGAGCAGATGTGACTTGTCATGCACGTTACGACAAGGGATCCCGTCAAAAACCACACACACACACACACACACACACACACACTTTCGTGTGCTTATTAATGCATCTGATGTCTGATTAATCAGAGGATGAAACCCTGCCCAAAATTAAGACAATGCTGCCTGTGGCTGACAAATACTACTGTCAGAGATACAACCAATATATGCTTTTAGACCCCCTTCAAAAACACACATGCACTGTCCAGGAATAAAACTGCAGGAACAAAGTCAGAGTTTTATTAGGCAAAGTGTCAAAATCACTCAGCGAGAGAAGCCTGTTGCTACACTAGACCCAATCACTTGCATCATGTCCCAGATCTGTGGGGAGAGCCAATCAAATAAAACAGTTAGTTTTTATTTTATGTCTATCACAAGTGAACCAAATCCTTTATAAAAAATCTATTCAGCCAAAAGAAAGTGGATACCTAAGCATGATACCTTTATGAGCCCATCCCAAAACTATTCATAAGGAGTTGATACCAATTGGAGGTTGTTACAGCTACTCCATATGAAAACCTCCAATTTTCTGTGATGACTTTACATAAGATTTTGTGTGTCCATGAGAATGTGTGCCCTTTCAGTAAAAAAAAAGCATCTGTGAAGTTACCATTTGTGAAACACTTATATAGGACAAGAAAGCCTAGCTAACCATCGCAGTACCAATGTGTTACAGTTATGACCCATCACAGCTAAGACCAGCCACAAGGGGGTGATATAGGCCTAGTGTCTCCCCCTAACAGCACAAGAAAAGAAAGTTGTGGATGTGATTGGTATAAGTGAATGGTTAAATGCTTTGAGGTAAACTCAATCTGAGGAACTTTTGTATCTTTGTTCATTTGTTTAGTGAGTTCTTTTGTTCAGGTTATGTTTGTCTACAGGTGCACCCCTCCCCCCATCTAGCTTTCTTCAAACTACACTCAGCCTCATCTTTTTAAAGCAACATTACTCTTGGACTGATTTATCATAACACAGACTTTCCTGCACTTTAAGCATTATATTTGTTGTGCGCATTCTTGTGTGCTGGTGTTTGTAACATTACCTGTATGTTCCTGTAGGTTACCCATCAATATGGTGTGTATAGATATTAGAGGTGGGCATAGATAAGCATAAGCTTGCTTTTAATCATAGTTATTATTTAACTGTGCTGCTAGTGATTGCATTTTAGGCTGTAGTGAGTGCTTCCATTCTGAGGTGTT
>JBBPDC010027790.1:10000-12455 GCA_037974485.1 Hemigrammopetersius urotaenia | reverse complement strand
CAAGCCTCATTCTTTAGAACTTTTTGTTGCTTAACTTTGCTGCATCGTGAACCGTACCGAACCGTGACCCCAAAACCTAGGTACGTACCAAACCGTGACATCCGTGTACCGTTATACCCCTATATATATATATAATTGATTATACCTTGGAAATGTTAAACTAAACAACACTCTTAGATTATTTTACAACTGCTGCAATAAAAACAGTGATGTTAAGAGTAGAGTGCGTTTCATCCATCAGAAACTGTAGCAGGAGTGAAGCTGCTGGAATACAGCACATAGAAAAGCTGCTTTTTGTTTTCAGTATTAATCTACAATACAGAAAATGATGAAAACAAAGAAAAAACATTGAATGAGAAAGAGTGCCCACTGGTAGTGTATGCGTTAAAACTAGTCAATATAAGAGACTGTTATCCACAAACAGACAGAACGCTTTTTCCAGATGTTTGAGGATAATGTTAGAGGAAGCATTCACAGACGATACATTAGAGGAAGGGATAAAGAACAGGCAATCAAATTGGAGCATGAATCAAATGCAGATATAGAGCTAAGATACTAAAGGATGATGGATGTAAAGTGGATGGAGAACATGAAAGAGTTTGTGGCCCTGGCTCAGCTGATTATCTTCTAATTCAAGTTTTAAAGAAACACTTCATTTGAACATTCTAGGCTGAATAACAATCGATGAAAGCGAGCAGGGACGTCCACATTTGCATAATGCTAATACCCTGACACCAGCATGCACTCATTATAAGCTGCATTAGCATTAGCATGGGCAGACTATTTCTTGAAAGAAGCCCTGAGAAGGGATACGAACTTGAACTCATCCTCATTATCAAAGGACTTCTTTGGGTTGCCAAAGATTCACAATGTCATCAAAGCTGTTTAGTATTTTTCATGCAAGCACAGGTGGGTCCACCTGCTGAGCATTTGTGTCTGGTTGATTAGGCCAGAGCTAGTAGACAAGGAGACACTATATGGACAGAAGTATTGGGATGCCTGACCATTACATCCACAGGGCCTTTAATGACATTGCATTCAAATACAGAGACTTTAATATTGAGTTTGTCCCCACTTTGCAGCAATATCAGCTTCCACTCTTCTTGGAAGGCTTTCCACAAGATTTTGGAGATTTTGAGGCACTGATGTTGGACAAGAAGGTCCGGCTCCGTTCCAGTTCATCCCAAAGGTGTTGGATGGGCTTGAGGTCACGGCTCTGTGTGGCCCAGTCAAGTTCTTCCACACAACTCATCCAACCATGTCTTTATGGTGCTCGCTTTGTGCACTGGAACACAGTCATACTGGAATAGAAACGGTCCCTAAACTGTGTCCACAAAGCAGGAAGCATAGAGTTGCCCAAAATGTCTTGGTCTGCTGAAGCATTAAGATTGCCCTTCACTGGAAGCAAGGAGCCACTTGAATTCAATAAATAAGGTGTGTACCAATATTTTTGTCCATACAGTGTGCACTTCCATCAACAGGCAAGTAATAAAAACAGTGAAAGAAAATGGGACCCACTTGTGTCAATGAAGACAGCATCCACGTAAAATTTGGTGCAGACGGAGCCAAGGATGAAGCCACAGGCTGGTCCGAACACCAGAGTGGAGAACAGTATACCTGCCAGAGGACACAGAGGACAGATTAGAACAGCAGTCTTAAGCGCACATAATACAAAGTCATTTATAAACCATTTAAATTCCATAATATAATAACACCATTGTAAGAGCCTGTTCGTATGATCATCCATAAATCTTCTGTGAGATCCCCCTCTTATCATTGCCCTCTTACAGTGCAGCCGGTGGCCTAGTGGTTAGGGAGCTGCCCCTGGGATCAGAAGGTTGTGGGTTCAAATCCCAGGACTGCCAGTGACACCATTGAGGTACCGTTGAGTAACACACTGCTCCCCGGGCTCTGTGTTCCTGGCTGCCCGCTGCTTCACTTGGTGAATGGGTTAAATGCAGTAAAAGTATTTTATGATGAATGGTCACTTTATATTTATGTCTGTTTAAAATATTTCATTGCATGACATTTGTTTGCATTATTCTGCTTTGAGATGCATTTAACATACTAATACTGGACATCAGTCATCAGCTGTGAACTGCTGTGCAACAACAGTGCTTTAAGCTCAAAATGTGATCTAATGTGTGTACAGACTACGACTCTGACCTTCACCAACAGAGCTGGCACTGAAACTCTGCTGCCATCTCCTGGTCCATCTCAGAGCAAACAGACCTTCTCGGACCTCATTACTTTATTTGTCAGTAGGTGTTTCAAAAGATGAACAGAAAGTACCACATATGTCACATAATACAAACACGCAGGTGATATAATGTGGTAGAAATGATGTAAAGAGTATTCAGTATTTAAGTGGGGTTTCAGTAGATTATGTGTCATGTGGTTCTTCTTTCAGCCACTAGGTGGCACAATCTAATCAACAAAAAGCTTCAAGTGCAGA
>JBBPDC010027790.1:0-5000 GCA_037974485.1 Hemigrammopetersius urotaenia | reverse complement strand
ACAGTAAACTGTATTTGGTTACTCGCTCAACTATATCGCCAAATCTAGTTTTCCTCCGATTCTGCAGAACGAGCTGCTGCATTTCTCCGTTTCGGCCGCGAGGAAAACGCGTGAAGACGAGACCCGAGCTTTGAGGCAACAGGCGTGACATTTGCTCAACATGACCTCTGAGCAGGTTTGGCCCGAGGAGAGAAAACATTAGAAATATACAGGTCTGTCTAATAACGTAGTCTCACTCTGTCAATGATGTCACTGAGACATGAGGCATTGGGTGGTTCTTCACAGAGCTGTGAAAAGAGGAGGATGTGTGTATGATCGTATCCTCCTCTCTCTCTTCACCAAGCTATGGGGCGGATTTGGGCTCACAAATTTTTGCACAAATTGAACACATTAAATGCAAAAGATGTTTACATTGAACCACTTTTCTTTGCAAAACCCAAAAAGCTGCAGGATTTGAGAACAAAGCCACCCCTCACAAACTTGATACCCTTGCTGTGATGTCGCCTTTTCCTTGTGGCTGGAACTGAGAAATGCAGCAGCATGTTCTACAGAATTGGAGGAAAGCTAGACACCGTGATATGAGGAAGCGGTTAGGGAGTCATCTTTCTGATCAGAAGGTTGTGGGTTTAAATCCCAGGACTGCTAGTGGCACCACTGAGGTACCCTTGAGCAATAGGTACCATTCCCACCTACACCCCCTCGGGCGCTGTGTTCCTGGCCGCTGCTTCACTGAATGGGTTAAATACAGAGAAAGACTGTCACTGTGTTCCCACATGATCATAAGGACCCACTTTGCTTTATAGCTGAGTAAGTAATGGGGTTGATTTGGGCTCAAGGAGATCAAATGGGTTGTAAACAGTGAATATTTTCTAGCGGGACTGTATGTAACTGCTTTATTCCAGCCTGGTTCATGTGTCTCATACACAACCTATAAGGTGCGGAACTCTGAACATCACGGCCTTGATGAGCAGCAACGCCTCTGGACAAACTCAGGCGGCCTGTATTAAAGACAGTTACACACAATTAAACACCTTTCACACTGTTCAAAAACCACTGGAGTAATCCAAGCCTTTCAAAATGTACAGTTACAGCATTTGGCAGACGACCTTATTCAGAACGACTTACAATAATTAGTAACAGCGACAGTCCTCCTGAAGCAACTGAGGGTTAAGCATGTTGTTCAGGGGCACAATGATAGAAGGTGAGAGTCTGAACCCGAAACGCTGTGGTCAGCAGGTTCGCAGGCAAGTGTTTTAACCACTAGGCTACAAATCTAGCACCTTAAATGCAAAGGCTGTGTACAACTCACGACATTTCTTTGCAAAAACCAGAAAGCTGCAGGGTACCCAACCTTGGGAACAAAGCCATACGCCAAGCACTTGATCCCCTGGTTGTGATGTCAGCACTCATATTTCATGTGACAGCAGATAATTCAAGTGTTTAAAAGACCTTTGATGCCAAATGATTTTCAATGGGTGACATTAGCAAGAGTTTGGCAAAGAAAAAGTATTACGTACGCAAAGCCTGACCTCCATCATCAACTTCTGGTTCTTCAGTGTCAACAGCTGTGTATGTTCTTTGTACAGAACTAAAACCAATTTCAAACATTTCAAGGCAAGGTGTCCCCAAACTTTTGACAAGCAGTGGACAACAAGTGTGTTTCAAAGTCTGTGACTAATACTGATAAAACTCCATTGTCATCTAGAAACTAAGACAACCAAGATACCATCTTCTATTTCCTTCTTGACAGTAAAATTCTTTATCTCTCTACTCTATTCGGCTCCGTGAGGTTCCATATGAAGCCTTCTGGTTTCGGAACCCCTTCCAATTCCCCCAAAAAGTCGATTTCCTTTAAAGTTTTAACGGAATTCAGAATTAGACAATGTGAATGCACAACCAGGACATTCTATCCATCAATCCTCACTATGTGTGTCTTCTTTAAAGTTAATTAGTTGCTCATTACTGCATTGGAGCCAATAATTTCTTTTGTGGTGTGATTTCATTCCAAAACTCATTATAGACCTTTTATCATTTTCTTTTTTAAATGATTTACACTGTTGAGAGTGGGCTGATTAATACCAACTGTATTAGATAAATAAATGTGCTCTCATTATGTGTTAGTTATCCTTGTTTTCAAAAACCCATTAAAAATGGTGACAACTTCTGCATGTGCAGCATAATAAAACTCCCCAAATATGAAGGCTCGCTAAAATCCCTTCTACTCCTCCATCCAAGAAGCAGTTTCACAAGTCACTTTAAAAACCATATCATACCAGAAATTAGTTTCAGTCCTCGATCAAAAAAGTTACACTTAGGACAATATAATCCTGTAACTATCTAAAGACCTTGATGAAGCTTTACGAAACCAAACTCCTTAATTTTACCTCTAAAAATGACCTTAATTTTGTCTTACCATGAATGAAATTAAGAAAAATTAAGGGGATTAAGGCTGATTAAGGTGTAAAACGACTGAATTTTCACTTTATGTTTTCAAAGTTCCCCCTTAAATAATAGAACCTCCTGAATTAACACCTTAAAGAGTAAGGGGTTTCACACATGCCTTAAATCTAATTTTAAGGTAAAATTAAGGGCCCGATTTGACACATTAACAGCCACTTACTTCAAATGAAGGGGGTGTATTTTCTGGGGTAAATTAAGGTAGAGTTAAGCACATTTTACCTATATTTTGTTTCGTAGTGAAGACCGTAAGTGCAAACCCGGCAGCCTTTGACTGTATCTTTGACAGAAGAAGGCCTTTTCTTGAATTAGGGCTAAAGGCCATAAAGCACTTCAGTAGTGATCCTCATGATTAGACTTTTCCATTTGATCATCATGTAGGTAATTAAACAAAATTTACTATGCTGAGCTAATGCCACGCTTAGCATTTTTTCACTTTATGACTCCCCATTAAAACAAAGAACAGACATTAAATCAGAAGTACTGCTTACGGTTCAGGCTTTCTTTTCAAGGCTAGGTTTGTTATAGGACTGGTGTAAAAGCAAACTCATTTCTTCCTGCCTTATTGTGCTGGAGCGTTTTAACCTGTGCGTAACCTAATTTACTACACTGCAAATAATTCGTACACATTTCACTGATGGATCCTGCCTCCTAACCATTAACCCTGACGTGTCTCATCTTCTAAAGTGAGAAAAAAAGTGATTACTTGTTCTTTTCGATTCAATTAAGTGCTTCTCGGTCAAAAGCTCTAGAAAGCAGCTCTATGTTGGATGACACCATTTCTATGTCGTTGTGGGGAAACACAGTCGACACAATGAAGGCCGATAGATTTTAAAAGCCTTTTAAGCTAGACCCAGAATTGCTATATGCTAAAATCAGAGGAAAACTGTTTTCATCGCAAAGCACTTTTTGAAATAACTTCTCCATGACAGACTGGGCAGGTAAGGATGTGGGGCATTCTAAATTGCAGATTACCTTGGGACTCCCTGTAGAGAACGCCAAGGACTTGTGCTTTCGCTCGACACATTAAAAGATCACTGGTGCATTTAATGAAATCTCCAGGGCGATTCATATAAAAATGCACATCCTCATCTGGCAACACTCGCATCAGCTCTGTCTTCAGCTCCTCAGTAAATGCTCTTGTCAGGAAACTTTGCCTTTATTCTTCGAAATCATACATATATTCCTTTGTAATCACATATTGTAAGAGGAAATCGGTATATTCAGTTGATAATTCATATTCAGATGACTCTTTCTAGTTATACTCATATGAAGGGTGATTCTGCTGGCTAATGATTAAGGTTGCACAAGTTTAGAGCACAGTGATTAAATCAAGGTTGTTATTTTGCGTAAACACTATGTTTTCAAGCTAAAGAGTTCAGATTAGGTGTTTTGTTTAGACCAGAAAGCACTTCTTCAGGGTCGTCACCATGGGGACGCAGGGGAGGCGCCATGGTTTCTGCCCATGTTTGATAATGGTCATTTTGAAAGTATAAGAAGTCCTCTGCGAAGGACAAATTCAGAGAGAACTTCAAGACTCAGGACTGCCCTGGGTTGCGAATAGCCCTTTCCATTTGCAAATGTAATAAATCTTTGTTTGAGCGAAGACTTTGTCTGTTTGCTGATTCTCCACCGCCCTGACACTCTCATACATACTCACACATAGTGTAAGCAATATAGCACACAAATGTCAGAGGAACTCTTAACTACATTCAACAGCCAGCAGTCAAATGTTTCCATTATTTAATTGTTCATATCTGTAATATATGTAATTCAAAAGCTTTTCAAGCCCAAATACATTTTTGTTCAGTATAAACAGACTTTTCCACATTGTGATTTGTAGATGCTTTGATATTCTTCATTGTGCGATGAATTAAAAAAGAAACACACACATAATTTTAACAGTTGCCACATTCACAAGCAGCTCCACATACACACCTTAGCTGCCACACACCCTTCATTATTGTGCACATCTACATGAGCTAAAGGAATTAAAAAAATTTAAAGATTACATTTATTAATAACCTTTTATTAATCAGCACAGACAGGTCTACCTTTAAAATGACATGCTATTCTATGTGACTCTCATCTCTACACTCGTGTTTCTGAAAGAAGACAACTTGCTGACGCATGGCGGGTTCATGAATTTATGCTGTTTACACCAAATGCTGACCTTACCATCTGCAAAACGGACGACAGAAGGAGAACACTGTGGTCTTCTGCTGATGGAGTCCCCCTGCCTGTTGTGCGTTCCGACTCAGAGATGCTTTTATGTTCACTATTTTTGAAATGGAAGGTTTTTCAAGCTATTGTGGACTTCCTGTCTGGTCAAACAAATCTGACCATTCTTCTGTGTTCCCTCTCATCAACAAGGTGTACCTACAGTTCCTCAAATAATCAAATGTTCCTGTCTAGTCAAAGTCACTACTCTGTTCAGTGTGAATGGTAATTGACACTTTACACATGTACAAACAAACACACACACACACACACACACACACACACACACACACACACACACACACACACACACACACACACAC
>JBBPDC010027762.1:0-12456 GCA_037974485.1 Hemigrammopetersius urotaenia | reverse complement strand
CATTACTACTATTACTGTCGATTACTGCATTACTACTATTACTGTCGATTACTGCATTACTACTATTACTGTCGATTACTGCATTACTACTATTACTGTCGATTTCTACACTACAATACTGCTATTATTGTCTACTGCTGCACTGTATTACTACTATTACTACCAACTCAAACTCCTCCTCAAATCGTTTCGTAAAGAACCATTATCAGTTTGAATCATTGTGAGGTCAGAGGTTTGAACCGCTGTTACATTTCAGAATGGTTTGCTGGTCCAATGACCCACTCTTGAGTGAATTCCAGAGCAGTGAATGATCTGAACAGAGCTTGGGTTCATAACCACACCTCCTCGGTTTGCCAGCAGGTGGTGACACTGCAGCGTGGTCGACAGAAATATGCGCTGCTGCAACATCTCAACGAGGCAGGTCCAATTTTATTTCTTCTCCCTCCAGGTTATCTCTGTCTACCAGGGTTGACCTGAAGAAGCTCAGGTTCTTCTCTGTTCCTCACGATGGTGGATCTCCTCTCCTCTCCCCGGTTGACCCACAGTTGATTCAGGCTCAAAAGAAGGTGTGTGTTAATATTTTTATTTTCTTTGCGTCTGCAGACATCAACACCTTCCTGTAACGTGTTCTTTTTTTCGTCCAGGTGGTTAAACGTCTGGAGGCTGATCTCGGAGTCAAAGTCCGAGAAGTGAGATTCCCTCAGCTCAAATACTCCTTTCAGATCTGGGGTGCTATGATGTCCTCGCCTGGCAAGGATGGGAAGGTAGTGCTTGTGTGTTTGGCACAATGTTACACAGTGGGTCAGTAATACCCAGAGCTCCGTTCTGACAATTGAATGCAAAGCGTAAAGTCGTGTAAAGACTTCTGGGTTCATCCAAATCCAATTAGCTATTTCAGCAGTAGAAAAAAAAACAGACTTTCTCAATGGCATGAAGATGAGGAATGTACTGCCATTAAACCAGTAAGTGTGTTGCTGGTCCTCAATACTCTGCTCAATCTATATGCATAGATCTTTGTCACACTCAGAAGATTAAATGAAAGAAATGTGAACAAATGTTTTACTGACAGGCTGCAAAGGAGCTCCACCCACTCAGCATTCAGCACCACCAGTATACTGATCACTGCCTGATTACACATAGGACACAATTCTGGATCTTTGGAAGCAAAATATGAAGAAATGAGGGGATAAAGACTTTTTCACTGTACTGTACTTGTGATGAAGATGAAAGGGTTTGGAGTCAATGTGGGAAACTGTTAATTGTAGATGGGAACATTAGAAATATCTTTCTGATGAACTGAAAGCTGCGAATTTGTTTTTCTTTCAGACTCCTACAACATTTTCAGAGCTCATCGGTGGAGGAAAGAAGGTCTGGCCTGTGTGGGAACTTTTCAAGTGGATGCTAGGACTGTCCTCTCACACCATGGCTGTGATAGGTGTGTGTGTGTGTGTGTGTGTGTGTGTTAGAACTTTACTTTAATTAGGCCTGATATTTTGAAATGCACCCCAAGAATAATTCTGCCTGCAAACGTCTGATATGACGTACCAAGATTAGAATCTGATTCTACTGTAGATCCGACAAAAGAACTGACTGTTATATTTTTACGCATACGTCATCCTGGACACCGAGCTCCATCCCATTGCGCCAAATTAAAAACGAATGGGGTATTCCACCTCTGATTTTTAATTTCTGCATAATTCCGACTGCTGTAGAGGAACTCCCCCTGCACCCTGCGCATTACTCTCCACTTTAAATTACTGCTAAAAATACATTGTAGGCCTTTCAGACTATGATAAATGAACGTCTCAGGCATCAAGCAGTGTTTTCATAACCCTCTCGTGCAGCGTAACTTTCTGTGACAGTTTAGAGACATTAAACACTTTATGCATCTGGTTTCTGTTAACAAGACCGTGAGCAGTTCTGACCCGGCAGGTTTATCTAGAACAGTGTATCTGGAACATCAGGCCACTCTGAATGATGTCGTTGATATTTTAGAAATGTAATTATGTCGAAAATTAAAAAAATAAATCCTTTAGGTAATGAAAGAATGGACATAGATAAAATAATAATAATAAAATATTAGTGAAATTGCAACATCTAGTGTATGAGACATGCAGTATCACTCTTTTTGTCTTTCTTTCACACTCTCCCTCTCTTTCTACATCTCTGTCTTTCTCCCTGCTTTTCTCTTTTTCGCTTTCTTTTTTCTAACTCTCTCTTTATCTCTATCTCTCCGTCTAACTTTCTCACTATTTCTCCCCCCTTTCTCTCTCTCTCTCTCTCTCTCTCTCTCTCTCTCTCTCTCTCTTTATCTGTTTCTCTCTCTGTCTCTCTCTGCTCCACCACCTGTCTCTCCCTCTCCCTCTCTCTCTCTCAGGTCTGGCGCTGGTGGAGATGTTTCAGAGTTCCCAGCCGTCTCAGTTTATTGTGCAGCAGAAGGAGAGTCTGCAGAGGGAGCTGGAGGATCTGCTGGGCGCTGATGGGGTCCTGCTGTACCCGTCTCACCCCCAACTAGCCCCCAAACATCACCACCCCCTACTCACCCCCTTCAACTTCTCCTACACAGGTGAGCCTCCGGGTTCCTCGCGTTCTCCTGATGTTTAGAGGTTCGGCTCGGGTACAGTCTGGGTATGGTTAGAGTACAGCTCAGCTAAGGCTTGGGTGCGGGTTAGGTCCGGCTTGGGTGCGGCTCGCTTTATTTGTAATGAAAAAACCTTTATTCGCCAACCTGGCAGGCAATTACCTCCAGGACTGGAATTGAGCTCCTCCTCTTTAGAGACCTTTATGTGCTTTGTGTGCTTTTTCTTTACTTGTTTTGTATGTTCACAGCGATCTTTAACATCCTGGGCCTGCCAGTAACCCAGTGTCCGTTGGGGCTCAGTGTGGAGGGCTTGCCCCTGGGGCTTCAGCTTGTGGCGGGGAAGCTGCAGGACCGTCTCCCCCTGGCCACCGCCCTGTACCTGGAGAAAGCCTTCGGAGGCTGGAGGGACCCGGGCGACACAGTGAATATCCCTCGAATACCCTGAAGTCCAGCAGTAATAGCACATAAACACCACTCAAATCCAATACAGCCAGTCTGACTTCCCAGCTTACTGTCTTTTACACAGTGACAAGGTCACGTCTACATAGGGCATTTTTCTGAGACCTTCTTTATCAGCTTTCAAAAAAATATTTATGCATTTAGAGCACAAGCTACTGTTCCAGGGGACCCCAAATCCTGTCCTGGAGGGCCGGTGTGCAGAACAGCGTCCCCCTCATCAAACACACTCACTAAACCTGCCGAGTTGAACCAGGTGTGTTTGTGCAGGGAAATCAGTTATAAGACAATACAGCGTAGACTTAAATCAGCACACAAGCTAAATGGGGAGCATTTCCCTAATAACTGTAATTTCATTTAATTTAAGAATAATTTAACTGAGCCCTGGCAGTGAAGATATGTGCATTGGCTTCTCAATGCATTTTGCACTAGAAGCAGAGATCGAGTGTGTAGGCAGTGTTGCCAGATTGAGCAGTTTTCTGTTTTGTGTGTGGGTTTGATTTAAGTGAGTTTTAAAAAATATATATTTAATTTATAAATTGTTTATTTGTTCAATTTAAATGTAATTACTTCCCTCCATGCCCTCACGTCAATCTCAATTATTATTAACGACCGCTTTTTATTTTCCTACTACTTTAACTACTACTCATCTTTTAAAGTGGCAACCCCACAGGAGGAAATACACAGGCAGAATGAAATCACACAATGCGTGAGGATGATACAGTTTTGTTAGTTTGGCTGGTTTTGGGCGTCTTTTGTGCCTTTGGGCGTTTTTTTGACTGGAAAACGTCCAACCGATCTGACAAACCTCTGTACAAGTGTTTCACAGGGATATGGAACCAAATCAATTATTATTGGTTTTAATACTGTGATACAGGCCAATACAGACATTTGGGCCCAACCCCAGATTAAAAAAAAAATTATGTACTGCTCTTTCAAAATGTTATTACAAGAAAACATTATAATAATTTATAACAAATGTAACTGACTGATTCTGGAGCTACAGTTCAATGGATGCGAGAGTTTCTGTATGAGTTTAATCAAAATACTGTGTAATAAAATCACAGCAGCTCAGATTCTCCACATCCTTCCGGCAGCTTTCAGAAAGAACTCGAGTCCAAAACCCTCCCAGCACCTTCTCCAGCAGAACCAGCAGTGTGTGATGTTCTGGATCATGTGGAGCTTGTGGGTCTCCAGCTGGTCCTGCAGCTCAGAGGGAGACAGATCTGGAGACTGGGGAGGAAGAGACGTCCCTCTCTCAACTCTCTGCTCTGCTCTGGACTGGAGAGAGTTCTGGAGCAGTTCTGGAGGAGTCTGGGATCGAGATCCTGCTGAAGAAGGAAATTTAGTCCAGAGATCCGTAAACCAGGAGGAACTGTGTGATACTTTTCTTTCTTCAGGATCAACACAAAGTGAATGTCGGTCCCTAAAGACAGACCTGATGTGTCTCTGCAGGACCAACAGTTTCAGTCTTTTTGTGGTTAAATAATGTGCTTCTACAGATATAAAATCCTGAAAACCAATCAGTTACATTTGTTTTTGAACATTTAATAACATTTTGATAGAGCAGCAAATTGAGGGTGTACCCACATTTCTGGCCTGAAGCCTTATTTTATTTATAAAGCCCTCCCTCCTGACTCGGCCGTCCAGCACTGCTGCGCCTCTTCGGAAGAACCCTTCAAAAGCATCTGCTCCCGTGCTGAGAGGGGGAAATGTACACTGTAGAGGAGAATATACTTGTGTCTTGTGTTTCTTGGGTCTTCTGGCATTAAAAAAATGACTAACTCTAAAATGAGAGTCGTAATATGTGCGTCCCCATTCTCCCATTGTATATCGCTATGCATCTAGAAATAATGATCAAAACCACCTGCTTTCTCGGTGCTGGTTCATGTTGCGTGTGGTCAGAAGGGAGCCACAGTAGACGACGTCCTGATGGATTTATGGGACATTTCAAAATTCTGCTTGTTGATAAGATTATGGATCTTATGGGTTTTTGTCGATTGCAGTCTTCTATGTAGCACAAGAAGTGGGCTGTCAATGCAAAACCATATATATATATATTAATTAGGGGTGTAACGGTACACAGACGTCACGGTTTGGTACGTACTTCGGTTTTGGGGTCACGGTTCGGTACGGTTCACGATACAGCAAAGTTAAGTTATACTACGCAAGCTATGATGACTTTCACCTTGATATTTTAGCATGGATTTACTCTCTCTCTCTTTCTCTCTCTGGCTCTCTCGTTCGTGACTTTTCCGGATCGCGCCCATTTTAAACCTGTCTCGCTCTCTCTCTCTCGTTCGTGCGGATCGTCTCTCTCTCTCTCTTTCTCCCTTTTTCTCCGTCTCTCTCTTGCTCTCTCTGTCTCTCTCTCGCTCTCTCTTACTCTCTCTGTCTCTCTCTTACTCTCTCTGTCTCTCTCTTACTCTCTGTCTCTCTCTCGTTCCTGACTTTTCCGTATTTAAACCTCGGGTTAATATTTACATTTTCTTTAAGGGTAATGTATTAAACTGAGTTCCAAATGAAATTAGAGTGATCTGGGAGAACATTTGGAGGCATATTTATGGTTTACACTATAAAAATAGGCATTGGGATCATTTGTTTTGGGCTTCAGACCTTCGGCAGAATTCAAATGAGCCAAATGATTAATCTCAGAATTACAATGAGATTAATCTAGATTTAAAAAATGTATCTATGCCCACCTCTAAAATATATATATATATATATAATTGATATGCAGAAGTCTTGAGAAATTTGTTTGAAACCTGTTTAGCTGAGCAGTATATACTTTTAATTCTAATTTTACTATTGATAAAAACAATATTAATACTGTAGATTTTATGTTTGTCTGTGTTATGCTAGATCATTTCCAAACCTCTAATCACGGAGGCCCAGTTTTGCACTGTAGCTCCCATCATATACCTCAAATACCTGTTTCAGCTGAATCGATACTTTAGATTAGATACATTAGTTAAAATCAGGAGCTGCTGATGGAGTTTCATAAATGCATGAAGAGGCTGGAGGCATGGAGGTGGAATCTGGAACCGAACCCGTGTTCTTCTGACCAGCTCGCTAAGCTTCAAGGACTTTTTTACAAACAAACCTTGATTTTATTTAATGCTTTAATGTTTGTTTGCATTTATTCTAATGTTAACTTGTGTATTTGCTGATAGAAAGTTCCTCACTGCTCAGATAAATGGCTTTAAACTGTCTGCATGTGTGTGTGTGTGTGTTTGTGTATATATATATACACACACATTAGTCTCATGTCATAAATATAATCACTGGATGTGCCTGTTTAATAAACAATTATGACTTTGAGATTGTCTTCAGTGTGATAATAGTGGCTTTGGGGATAAAATAAATTAGAACAGTTGTGTGAATTTGTGTAATATGTTAAAAACACTTTTACATTACTCTTAAAGACATTTAAATGATTATTTCAAAGCCTAAGTGTGTATTTTAAGTTTAATTTAAGAAAATGGTAGAACTTACCATGCTTTAACAGATGGCTTGTATCCAAATTGTGGCTCAGAGTGTTTTGCGTTCTAAAATAATCTGCTGAACCAACAGACGTAGATTAAACACTAAATGAACACTAACATTAAATGAATACCTCTAACAAGGGCAGTATTGATCATGATAGCACTGAAATGCTATATGTGTTCAGCACAGTCAACAGTATTTCGTGGGGAAATCATGAAAACTGTTTAGAAAGGAATAATTCTATATTTTGTGTATACATGATCATTTACTATTCAAATATGAATCACAATTACTATATAAAACAACCTTAAGTCACATCATAATGTGTTCTAACTATGAAGCAGTTTTCAGCTCACTATGAACAATAAGACAACTGTTAAAATATACTGAGAAGTCAATGCTACATAACAATTGACTGGAACAGGTCACATGACACTGTTCATCGGGTAATGGGGAAACCCCAGTAGAGACCAGTTCAGGTTCAGAGAGAACGCTGAAGTTCAAGAAACAAAGACCAGAGACCACGGATGAGTTATGCAAATTATTTTGTAAAAAATGATTTTGGCTTGGCAAGTAGACAGTAGTAAATAAAATATACAAAGTAACGAACACAGAGAGGAACTGATAATACACTGTAACAGCTGAAGGTTCTTGCTTTGATTCCAGTTTGGTCATTGCCTTTGTTTATTCTTTCTGAGGGCTGATTGGCTAATATGAGTTTATTGAAATAAAGCTATAGTTGAAAAATAGACTGGTGAATTTAAACATGGTTAATATACAGCAGGTCCTCGGAGTACGACACAGATCCGTTCCTTCAACAGCGATGGAACACGAATTTTAGGGTTAGTTGAAACACACCCTAGTCGGAGTGACTTATGGGGGTTCTCCACTGACTGGTACCGGTTCGGTTCAACTCTACTCACTTTTTTTGCTTTTCCATCACCTAAATCTAGTACCTGGTACCATTATTGGTATCACCTTGGCCGAGGTCCCAAGCGTGCTGGACTGATACTAAATGATGACGTGTACATATTGGAAGTTACTGATTGGTGGTCGCTATGGTTACGCCAGTGTTGTTGACTGAACGTTAGCATTAGCGTTATGTTGCTTCTTTAAGCCTTGTCTGGTGCCACTTGTCTCTGTTTTGGGGCAAACAGTCACAAACCAAGGATAAGAAATAAAACCCCTCTGATTTCATCCATGCTGACAATAGTAATGATGCCCGGTTGTTGGAACAGAGTTGAACCGAACCGAGCTGGTAGCAGTCAGTGGAGAACCCCCTTTACAGATCCTAACACAGCTGTAAAATCATAACAACTAAACCACAGAAAAAGAAAAAAAGGCCATAAATATACTGCAGCAACAGGAAAAAAATGACAATGAGTGTAAAAACAGGCGCTTTTAACAGTTCAGAATGGTGTAGGTCAGCATACTAGGAGACGCCAGCTCCCTCACTCATACACCGCGATACTGCCACGCGCAACCAATGGGGGTCGCATGTCGAGGCCGCCGTAGCCCGAGGACCCCCTGTAGAGTGTTCACTCTTTACGCAGTTTCCAAAAGGAGTTTTATTTTCATTCATGCTTCTTGTAAACAACACTTTTGCCATCCTAGTCCAAATCTTCTTCTTGTTTTACTATTATTTGTTCTTCATTTTCCTCTTTTATCTTTATTTTTGCCTCGTCTTTTCTCCGCGTAAGCTTCTTGATGGCGACGCATCCTCTCAGACCGATAACGCTGCGTTGTCTCCTCACCGTGGACGGATGCACAGAAACTCCTGTGGATTCCTTCAGATCCGAGGCGAGAGCGGAGCTGGATTTCGTTCTGTCGATCAGAGACGAAATCTCTAAGTAGCGTTTGTCATCGGGGGACAGTTTGCGTGGTCGGCCGGGTCTTCCTTGGTTGTTAGGAGTCCCATTTTCTCTGTACCGTTTCAGAATTTTTTGAACTCCGGTCTTTGAAACTCCTGTTTTTTTACTGATTTTCCTTTGACTCTGCCCCTCTTTGTGCAAGTGGACTATCTTGTATCTGATCTCCTCGGAAATGTCTCTTTTGGACATTTTCTATGTGTGAGACAGATCTGGGTGGCAGGATGTGTGTGTAGGCCTAGTGGCTCATGTCAACACTGGCTTACTGAAGGCTAACGATGTCGGTGACACCTCTGGGACACTTTTAGTTGAGCTGTAACATGTGTTTTTGAAGTTTGGACATAATGTAACAATTAGAGTGAACCCTGAGTCACAGGTCAAACTGAACCGAATCTTTATTTTAAACCACAAAAACGATTCAGTCCTCAGTACTGCTGCTCCACAGGCAGTATCTGTCCATCTGAAAGTCGCACTGGTGGAGCTCTGAGTCCTAAAGCTTGCCGTAGCTTGGTAGGCTGGCTCGCCATCTTGTCTCCATCTCGTCTTCAGCAGAACGAAGAACCGAATCAGCTTCCGGACCTGTTCACAAAGCAGTGTCATTATTTACATTGTGAAGCTCTCCGTTTTTCCTGCAGACAGACACCGAGGCTCCAACCGGCTTCGTATTTTTGTTTGAACGTTACGTTCCACCTTATAAGTTGCATAAGTTGCATGCACTGGCAGCTCCGTTTAAGGTGGAAGGGACATTTTAAATAATAAAGCGGAGAATCTACATTTAAACCACATGCATCCTTCATTAAGCTGCATGATAAGAGACAGAGCGACACGAAACAGCTGCTCTTCAACATCAGCAACGATAAAAAATATTTTTCTCCAAGTAGCTTAAAGCCAGTTTCTCCAGTTCACAGAACATCGCGTTTTTACATTGTGAACTAACTCACCAAGCCCAACACAGTCCTGAAAACTGGAGTCCAGTTCACGATCAGAACCTCTGTGTTTTGCTGTTCTTTATATGTTTAGTATCAGAGCTTTTAAACGCGTGGATTTTAGCCTGTTTCTGCCTCCCCACTTCTCTCTCTGAGGCAGGGGGAGTCGACTCACAAAAAGAGTCGATTCTCCGAGAGTCTACTGAAGAGTCGATTCCACAAAGAGGCTGTCGAGGTTACATAGATATGCAAAGATATTCGATCAAATGAATCACCCTTTAACGGAGTCGACTCTAAATCTCTGAGTTCGAACAGTCTGGTGTGCGCGAGTGGGTAAAGTAACGTCTCTCTGTGGAATCGAGTCCTCAGAGTCAATTCCAAGAGCCGATTCTATAGCCATTTTTTCAATTCTCTATTGCTGAAATATAGATATATATCTACATATCAACCACTCAGCATGCAGCACCCACCACCAGTATACCGATCACCACCTCATCATCTGGAATCATCTGCTCCTGGTTCTTCACTGGTTCAGGACTTCAGTTAGAGGCTCTTTGTTCTGCTCGAATGATTCACACATACAGTGGGGGAATAATTATTCGATCCCCTGCTGAATTTGTAAGTTTGCTGACTTTAAAAAAAAAACAGTCTCTAATTCATGAGGTAGTTTCATTTTTATGGCAGAATATCAACCAAAAATCAAGAAACACGTTACATAAAAGTTTAGAAACTGATTTGCATGTCATTGAGTGAAATAAGTCTTTGATTCCCTACAACCCAGTCAGACCTCTGGCTCCCACAGACTGGCTGTGTGCCCGTGTTCACACAGATTACAATCAATCTACAGAAATCAGAACTCATTATGTGTGTAAAGCACCCCGGTCCACAGAATCAGTTTCTTCCATTCCAACCTCTCCACCACCATGGGCAAGACCAGAGAGCTGCCAGAGGACGTCAGGGACGAGACTGTAGACCTGCACCAGGCTGGAATGGGTTACAGGACCATCAGCAGGAAGCTTGGTGAGAAGGTGACAACTGTTAGTGCGATTATTCGGAAATGGAAGAAATATAAAATGACCATCAGCTGTCCTTAGTCTGGAGCTCCATGCAGTGTCTTAACTAATGGTGTGGACGATCATAAGAAAGGTGAGGGATCAGCACAGAACTGCACGGGAGGAGCTTGTTAATGATCTGAAGGCAGTTGGGACCACAGTCACTAAGAACACTGTTGGTAAATCACTACATCATAATGGACTGAAACCCTGCTGTGCCTGAAGCACATGTACAGTCTTAAGTTTGCCAGTGAAGATCTACATGATTCAGAGAAGGTTTGGGAGAAAGTGGTGTGGTCAGATGAGAACAAATTCGAGCTCTTTGGCATCAGATGGACCCGCCGAGGAAGAGAAATGCTGAGCATGAGCTGAAGAACACCATCCCCACAGTCGAGCATGGAGGTGGAAACATTCTGCTTGAGGATGTTTTTCTTCTAAGGGTGCAGGATGACTTCACTGCACTGAGGGGCCAATTGATGGAGCCATGCACCATAAAATCCTGGAACGAGAACCTCCTTCTCTCAGCCAGAACACTGAAGATGGGTTGTGGGTCTTCCTGCATGACAGTGACCCAAAACAGGTTAGCAAAGGGGGGGCTAAAGAAGAAGCACATGAAGGTCCTGGAGTGGCCTAGCCGGTCTCCAGACCTCAGTCCTATACAGTAAAGAATCTGTGGAGGAGCTGAACCTTTGAGCTGCCAGGCAGCAGCCAAGTAACCTGAAGGCTTTAAAGCAGGGGTCACCAACGTGGTGCCCTCAAGGGCCACATGAGTAGCCCGCAGACCTGTTTCAAAAACAGCACAACTCACCAGTGAGAGCGTCTAACATTTAATTTAATCCGGTCCCTATTCTTCTTCAATCACATTTGCATTTATATCGATTTTAAAATGACAAAATCTAAAGAAAAGTATTTAAAACATGTTTATGATAATGAAGTTTAGATGAGTTTAGGTAATCTCTGTTCTAGTGTATCAGACTGGGAGCCCTTCGTGTGGCTCAGTACCCGTGAATTATCTCTCGGTTTCAAAAAGGTTGGTGACCCCTGGTTTAGAGAGTTTCTATAAAGATGTTCAAACCTGGAGACTGATTACAAGAAATGTCATCGCTGTGCCAACAAGGGTTTCTCCACCAGCACTTAGTCACATTCTGCTTGGGGATCAAATACTTATTTCAAATCAATTTATATTTTTTCTGTAACATATTTGCCTGAAGCCTGGAGAACACATTAACATACAAGAACACCTATATATACTGTAATCCCCTGCTTTTCACAGGGGTTACGTTCCAAGAGGACCCGCGTTTGGTAAAAAGCTGCGTTGTTGTATGCCTAAAAATGCCTATTTTTATAGAATAAACCCTTAATCTGCCCCCAAATCTTCTACCAGAACACTTTAATTTTGTGTTAAACGCAGTTTAATGCATTACCCTTTAATGCATAAAGAAAATGTAAAGGTAAATAAAAAACCAGAAAGAACTTCATAGCTTAAAACCATTAGCATTAGCGGTTAGCATTAGCAGCGTGCAAAGAGTGAAAACAATTTTCCACAAAAGAAAGGTTGAAATAACTCTCTCTTATTTAGACAGGGCACGCATATTATTAATACTAAATAAACTGAGATAACTGTTGAAAATGGGGGGGGGGGGGGTTTAAAACACTAAAATACGAGGACAAGACACAGAGCAGTCATGCTACATGTGTCACGGCCACGGACTGGCGTAGCTGTGCCATGTTTTTGGTTTCTGTTTCCATTCTTGTTTTCTGTTTGTTTATTCCAGCGTTTGCTGAGGACTCTTAAGTTCCGGTCATGTCATGTGTTCTGTTCTGTTTGTGCCCTTATGGCGTCTTGGTTTATTTCTAGGAGTCTGGGTTCCCTCTTGTTCTGTTGTGTCCCTGTTAACCTGTGTTGTTCTTCCTAGATGTCAGACCCTGTTCTAGTGAGAAACCCTAACGCTTACATGTTGAGCTATGTTCTAGTGAGTAACCTTAGGCCAGGCCTGGTTCTTTGTGATTCTGCTTTGCCCTCACCCTTGCCCAGTCAGCGTGTACCTATTGTGTGTAGCTCAGCCTGTGTCTCTGCCCCTGTCTGA
>JBBPDC010027714.1:0-12459 GCA_037974485.1 Hemigrammopetersius urotaenia | reverse complement strand
AGTGTTTCCAGTTAAGTGTACCATATGCATCAGACGTTTAGCCAACGTTTCGTGGGCGTGACGTCTGAGGCTGAGACTACTGGGTCCCTGAGCAAGACCCTTAACCCCAAATTGCTCCAGGGAGACTGCCCCCTGCAGTTAGGGAATGGAAGTCGCTTTGGACAAAAGCATCTGCTAAATGCTGTAAATGTAAATATCTAATAGTACTTGGTTTAGAGAGTCTTGTCTGGCGTATTGCACATCTAAGGTAACATATGGAAGGTCTGTCTGACTGAATGTTCCTAGCAGACACGTGAAACACAGGCTTATGGGTCACGGGGAGGGGCTACATACAGCATCACTTCACAGACATGCTCATTCACAACCGTGTTTTCTGGAGTTGCGTAGATTCCTCCTAAAATACATTGACATTTATGAGCCAGTTGTTTTCATGTGTGCCCCGCGGCTACAACGGATGGCAGTGTTGAAAATAGCCACGAAATGCAAAGTATCTGGCTCTTCACATTCACTGAAGAAGACACATCTGATGTTAACGAAGCCTTGAATAATTGCACTAGAAACAGATAATACCTCTGATTTGATTTGCACTCGTGGGCCTCCTTTTACACAGAAACCCAGTCAGTCTCTGGTGTGGCCACCATTCGCCTCACGCAGTTCGTCCATAGAGCTGATCAGGTTGTTGACTGTGGGCTGTGGAATGTTGGTCCACTCCTCTTCAATAGCTGTGAGAAGTTGCTGAATATTGGCAGGAACGGGACCACACTGTTCTATACGCTGATCCAGAGCATCCCAAACACGCTCAATGGGTGACGGGCTGGGCTGTTTTCCAGGAATTGTGTGCAGATCCCTGCAGTCTGGAGCTGTGCATTATCCTGCTGCAGCAGGAGGTGATGGTCGTGGATGAACAGTGGACCTCAAGATCTCGTCACGGTATCTCTGTGCATTCAAACTGCTATCAATGAAATGCACCTGTTATCCATAACATACACCTGCCCATACCATAACCTCCCCCGCCATCATGGGCCACTCCATCCACATTGATGCACTGCAGTCAGGTCCAGACCCCAATGAGGACGAGGAGCAGATGAGCTTTCCTGAGACGTTTTCTGGCAGTTCAGAAACTCTTTGGTTCTGGAAACCGATTGTTGCTGCAGCGTCCGGGTGGCTGGTCTCGGACCATCACGGAGGTGAAGATGCTGGATGCGGAGCTCCTGGGCTGGTGCGGAGGTCCTGGGCTGGTGCGGAGCTCCTGGGCTGGTGCGGAGCTCCTGGGCTGGTGCGGAGCTCCTGGGCTGGTGCGGAGCTCCTGGGCTGGTGGTCTGTGGTTGTGAGGCCGGTTGGATGTACTGCCAAATTCTCTGAAACGCCTTTGGAGACGGTTTCTGGTGGAGAAATGAACATTAATTTCACGAGCAACAGCTCTGATAGACATTCCTGCAGTCAGCAGCCAATCACACACTCCCTCTGAAGTGTGATCAAACTGCGCATTTCAGAGTGGCCTTTTATTGTGGGCAGTCTAAGACACACCAGTGGAATATTCCTGCTCTAATCAACACCCTGATATGCCACACCTGTGAGGTGGGATAGATTATCTCAGCAAAGGAGAAGTGCTCACTAACACAGATTAAGTGAGAAAAGCTGCGAGCTGTTGTGTGTTCTTCTGTGACTATAGGGGTCACTTTACTTTGTTGCTGTGAGGTTGGAGATTATATATAAGTGGATATTTTTAATAAAGTGGCCAGTGAGTGGAAGCAAAAGGTAAGCAGAGCGGAACCAAAAGCCACAAAAAGACTTATACTGAGTAAAACCAGGTCACACCCTGTCCTGGTTTTCTTCCTGTTTGATCATGTTCTCCCTCTACACTAGTCCTGCTCCACTGTTAGGGGTCTCACCTCTTGTCTGTCTTACCCAGTGTTTTCACTTCCCTTGTGTTTTAGTCAGTCTCTGTTGGTCTGTCATCCTGATCCTATGTCTATTGATTGTTTGTATATTCGTTCTTAGTGTTTTGTTTCCCATATTTGTATCAATTATTTAAATAAAGTCAATGATTGTGCATTTATCCAGGAGGCATCCCGACTTCCCGGAGCTCTGGAAAGTGTCAGCACTTCCTCCTGGTCTGGAGAGTTCTTCGCCACCTGCTGTTCCAAAGAACGCCCCCAAGGATCTGAAAAGCATTTTGGTGAAGGATCCCCATCTGCTGTCTCCCCCGCTGGTCAGGAGAGCTCCCCTTTCACCTCCCGAGAGTACATCATCACTAATAACACCCTCTGCTGCTCTGAAAGGCACCATTCACTGCGGTCCTCTGATGTTCCAGATCACCTTGTTGCTGCCAGCTCCACCTGATGTTCCGGAGAGCTGTCCTGCCCACCCCATATCCTGCTGCTCCAGGGAGCTCCTCATCACTGCAGGTGCCCCATGATGTCCCAAGTCACAATCAGCAATTCTTCAGAGAGGTCCTCATCATCACCTTGCACCCCTGCTCTTCCAAAACTCCCCAATTTCCTGATTATTTGTTTTTTGCAGGCCTCGGCTGCCAGCATCCCTGCTCCAGTAGGCTACCAGCCGCCCCAAAAATAATTTCTCTCATCCCCTCATCATGTACCTTTCACCCCATCTTTATCTGCCCAAGACCCTGCATTCTGCCCAAGAAGCTACTCCCAGTCCCTGGAGTCCCTTTCCCATGTCTGTCCCATCTATTCACCCATATCTCTGTTTGTCCCCGTTTCTGTCTGTGTTGAAATTACCCTCCCTGTCCCTTTTCCCTTTCTATTGGTCCCTGCTCATGTAGTGGTTTCTGTTGTTGTCCCATTCCTGTCCATGTTCTGGTCCCTGTGGTTGTTCACCAAATCCTTGGCCCAAATGTATTGTTCCCAGCTGTGTCCAATGCCCCAGTCCCACCTTGTTCCCTGGTCATCTGTGGTGTATAAGGCTTGTGAACCAGTCCACCCTCCGCACTCCCAAGTCCAGTGTAAGAGTTCTGGTCTCGTTGGACGTCAAGAACCCTATTTCACTCCCCTGTTCTGTCCTAGAGTCAGTCACCCATCCAGCCCTCAGTCCAGTCTTTTGTCCCTTCTGGTGTTTTGTCCCTTGTCCTGCTCAGTGTCCTGTCCCCTGTTCACTTTCCTATCCAGTTTGATGTCTAGCATTTGGTTCCCTCTCCAGTCCAGACCTCCATTCATCTCCCATCAGGTCTGATGTCCCTTCCCTAGTCCAGTCCAGTTCCCGGTTATTTGCCCTGTCTCCACCCTCGAGTTTTGGTCCTTTCTGTGTTCCCTCTTGCAGGGAATAGGTTCAGCCACACCCTGCATTAGACTTCGAAGTATTGGACTTTAGGTAAAGCTCCCATGCAGCCTCTGCCTTAATATATTTGTTTACAATCCTGTGCCTTTTTCCTGCTTTCCCATCGTTTCCTAACTGTATTGTGCTTAGGTGTTTCTGTGCTTACCTGTCCTTGTACATCTGTCTTAATACCTATTTTCTTGTTCATCTATTTTGTATTTACCTTTTCATTCCCACCTTCCGTTCTCTCACGTCCCGTCACGGTTTTGCCTTGTCTGATTATTATTCATATTGTTAAACATCATGCTGCCCAGGGAAAACACATGCACATTCGATGTGTTGCATGTCATAAAGCTATGATGCTTGTTAGTGTTTATTGTCACTGTTTGTTATTCAATACAGTAAGGCAATATAAAGCTAATACTACAAAGAGGACCGCGTGTGAACAAGCCTAGGGTCTAATGTGAGTTGAGTAACTGTGTTAATCTGTGTGGTGGTGATTGAGTCGATGTCAGCAGCCGCGTCTTTCATTTTTTTTATGACGACATGAAAGAACACTTTACGGGTGCTCCGTGAGTGGTGAACAATTGTGCAAGTGTGCTTGAGGACTTCCCCGGTGTGCACGTGCTGCAGCCGGCAGAATCAGGAGGCCGTGTTTAATTTGGCTCTGCATTAATAAGTTCTCGCTCATTGGCTGCGGAAATTACAGAAATCGTAATTAAGGAAACAGAATGGTTTTATTGGCCAAGATGTTTATGTGCTGGCAGATGTCAGGCTGTACTTCATGCATGCACTGCGCCGTGTGTGAAAACACTAAAGCAAGTTTAGTCTGTCAATGCAAAACCAATGCTTACCATGAAAATATAATGAAAATTTTGTCTATGCAAATGTTTACATCATCATCATCATCCTTCATGGTTCCAGAATATTACACTGATAGACTGCATTCTGGGTAATTTGACTATAGCGTTATGTGTATGTGTGCAGTGGTCTGAGCTGTTGAGGCTCGGGTTCTGTTCTGTTGAGTTGTTTTGTATGTTCTTGTGCTATGGCTGTGATGCTCCTCCATCTGGTGTACAGTCAGAGTACATCAGTCCATTAGTATCGCCTGTGATCTAGAGATTGCTTTAATCTCACGCTGTAAACTCCTCTTAATTACATCCTCTGAAAGAGAGCCCTTAATTATAACAATAATAATCCTGCAGCAAAAGTGGCCATTTTGGGCCCGGCCGGCCTGTTAGTGCTATTGAAGCATCGGAGTTGTTTGAAGTCTTCAGTTGAGTTCATCCTTTCCACTTAGCTATTAGCTGAAGTTAATACACTGTCAGATTCATTTGCTTGGAGTACTTCATCACATGGGTGTGGGCTTTCCTCCCCCTTTTGGTTCTATAAACAACTTAATTTATAGGGAGTAGAAGCTGGTAAACCACACCGCCTGAGATCAGTAAACTACTGCACTGAAATACTGAACAGCTTAAGAAACATTTTCCAGGCCAAGTTTGCAAGTGATGGCATCTTTTGAACAGAGAGTTCAAAACCTTTATAATAAATACAGGTGTAATTATGTGTTGTTTATTGTGTAGGTAGTATGCCAAAATTGTATTTTGGTAAATAAGTAAATTATTTAGAACAGTGCAGTGAAAGCTGTGTTCAGCTGCCCACACAGAGACATTGTGTAAATTAGAATGGTTCTATATCTGCTGGCAAAGGGTGAAAAATCTTGGGAGAAAAGGGGATTCGTTTGCTGCTATGAACCATTTTTGAAAGGTTATCCATCACACGGAAGCATCACTTAATCCCACAAAGAGCCTTTAGACGTTCAAATTGACATAGTACTGTATATTCTATATCCTACATGTAACTGTAGGGAAATAAATATCAATATAATAATTAATAAATGATTCATTGTAAACGAAGGAGCTTGTCTTAAAATGAGCAGATGTTCTTTTTCAGCGGACGCCTTTTCACAGCAGTGGGGTGGACATGAGCAAGAGTACATCCTGACTTTCTACTCTCCTTCAAAGATGATGGCTGCTGTTTATCTGATGGGTATTGTTTTGACTCAGGTCTGGCACTTAGTTACATTTTCTTTCAATCATTTCAGTTCTTACACCGCTGTTTTGTTTTTTTGTCACTTAAAAACACTTTCCTTTGTCTGAGGGGTGTGTGTGTGTGTGTGTGTGTCCCTATGTGAATGTGTTACTCGTTGAAGAGGAGGACACACTATGAATGTGAGGAAGCAATTTTAGTTTAAGGCTAAAACTATAACTGGTTGTATTAAAAAAAAAATAGCCTACCATTCATACCATTTAACACAAATTCATACCCGTTCTATATAAATGCAAACTGAGCTGCAAAAACTAGCCTATGTTGATTGTGATTTTTGTCATAAAGTAAAGTGGCCACTTATACACTTCTAGTTACGAGTGAAAACACCACAGGACACAGTCTATGTCTGTTCACCTGTTTAGCCCACAGTTGTTTAGGCCCTTGTTCATGCCGAAATTAAGAGGAGCATTGTGGGATGGGACAGTACCTTGCTCAGGGTTATCTCAGTGGTGCCACTAGCATTCCTGTGATTTTAAAATCGCAGGGGAAACTCCCTAACCACTAGGCCACAAGCTACACCCGGACAGATAACTCGCAGGATAAACGTAGGATAGCGGTCCTTCAGTTGAGTGGGACAACCTATTGTGTAGGAACTATTTCTTGCAAAGGCAGATTTCACCCGAACACATAGAAGGGCGAACCGCTTGGTTGTTTTGGAAATGGCGTCTGGCACGGAGGTAAAATTATTACAGAAAAATAAGGCAAAAACGTAATTTGGGGTTCTTCGACGAGGCATTTATTTTAGTTCTATGATTATAAAACTGGTAACATTTTGAAAAAACTTGGACGTCTAGCGTGGATTCGTATTTTAGTGACAGTTAGAAGTTAAAAACAGAGCGTTAGCTAAGTGGCTAACATTAGCTATGTAGCTAAAATAATTCTAGGTCTGTTTTCACCCTCTAACTTCTTCCTCGTTTTATCTAAATAGTAGGGTGTTTTTCTGAATGGAGTCACTACAGTGGAGTTATAATCTTATGTGTGTCCAGACACATGATTATTGCCACCAGAGCTTTAATCTCCATAGAAAAGAAATGATAATAGAACAGTTTGCTTTAGAGTAGTCACATATGATCATGAGGTCACCCTGTCTAACCTAGAAAAGTTTAAAGCCTCCAGCTGGCGCTTCTGAAGTGGTGGAGCTACATCCAGTACCTTTGGGATGAGTGGTATTTATGATCCAGAGCTAATGATCCAACGTCAGTACCTAAATTCACTAATGCTCTAATAAATTAAACAAATTAAACCATACAAGCACTATTCCAACATCTGTTGTTCCCAGAAGGAGGGACAAACTCTGGATTTTAGAAGAAATACCGAATAAGCAGGTGTCTGCTCATGTAGCGTGTGTTCATCGGGTGGGCAAGAATGAGACACACATCTACAGGTTGATAGCTGTGGATCATGCAATTCCTTACAATAAATATAATTTGAAAAGTAATAATAGCTAGTGTTGGTTTGCATGGTGTCATTGGCTGATTAAAGTTAATTGATACGGGTATAGAAATACATTTTTGGACTCCAATGTGGAGTGTTGGTAAAACATGTTGAACTATTAATATTCAAGCATTACTTGCGTGTAAAATGTTTAATGGAAAAAGTTTTGCTACTATGCTGCCAGATCACTCAGTAAAGTCGTCTGTTTTTATTATAACAGTACAGAAGTGAAAAACCTTGTTTTGGATTGTTGCATTGTCCATTCATGTCTCTTTGTCATGTTATGCTTGTGATTGTCAGACAACAGCCTTGTTTTTTTGTTGTAAAGGTATCTGCACCGGTCACGGATGCTGAGCCCACCGAAACTGTAGAGTCCCAGAAGAGAGAGGAACGGTTGAGAAAATTCAGAGAGCTCCATTACAAACGGGTAAGAAGATAATCTTAGGCAGCAGGCAGATGTCATTTAAACATATATAATGTGTTTGAACGTATTTGTGGAATTTACAGGTTGGTAGAACTGTATGATGTAATTAGAGTAGAACCATAGAGATGCAGACAGCAATAACATTAACCCATGCAAACAACCAAACAGGTTTGCTGTTATTAACCCTCTAAACCCATTTCTGCCCTCCATTTTATTACTTGGATTTGGCTTGATGCACAGAAATGAAACACATGTCATAAGGTCAGAGTCAGTGGAGGTTGCCTTATGTTGACTTGTCTTGCTAACAATCAGTATAATTAATCAATTGGAATTGTTACCATCCTTGTTTGTGAAAATTTGGAAGTCATGGCAGCATTGCAGTTTCATTAGATAAGTTGGCTCGTTCAACATTTTAGTGTTAGGATCAGAAGCATGGTTAATGTTAAGAGTTGGTCCAGGGTAAGGTTTATACTTTGGACTGAGGTTTAGGTTAGAGTAAGGTGACATTGATTAGTTTAGAAGGTAGGATATATCAATAAATGCAAGTCAAATAAAAGGAGTGTACCTATAAAGCATATGCTCCGAACTATTTAAATAAAGTGTTACATAGGCGTTTATAAGGCATATTGACATGAGGTGTGGTGCTAGCATGTGGTAAAAGTAAGTGCCTGATTGTATGAAGTAGTCAATGTTTATAGGTCCTACTAGGGGTGAATGATATGCCAAAGCAAAGAGATCTATATCAGGGATCGGTAACCCGCAGCTGTTTCATCCTTATGTTGCGTCTCCCTGTAGCTTTTGAAAATAAATAACAATTTAACACTAGAACGGCGGCTAACTGGCTATACCCATAATGGCTGTGTGCGTCAATTGACGCAGCACCCAGTTTCGCACTAGAGGATTCCTGATACGATGCTGCGGCAGTTTGTTCGGGCGTTTGGTCCTACAGCCTGCCGACACACATCCATGCAAACAGCAGCCAACAGATACAGCAAGTATCCAGTGGGCTTTGGACCCAGAGCCCGTCGTACAGCACCAGTCGCAGAATCAGAATCAGAATGGTGTTTATTGGCGGAGTGTATGAGCGACACATACAAGGAATTTGATTCCAGTCGATGGTTTTGGTCTGGATGGTGATAATTGTGATCTTGTAACATTAAATACAATTTGTTTACAATTTTGATTTTTTTTTTTTTTTTTTTACAGAGTTCAAAATGTTTTATTTGAATAAATAAAGTTTTGCAAGCAACACACTAGGCTAGTTTTTATACATAGCATAAAAGTAAAAAAAACAATATATGCAGTGTTATCTTCATTTTAGATGTCAAAAAGAATTTGCGGCTCCCGGTCTTTTCTCTTTTGTGGAAACCGGGTCCAAACGGCTCTTTGAGTGTTAAAGGTTGCCGACCTCTGGTCTATATAGACTACACTCTATCTATCTATAGTGGTTCTGATAAATGCTTAAAAACGATGCTGGAAAAACATGTTCCTAAATTGATGGGTTTTTCACATTTTAGACAAAGTATTGCCCTTTGTCATGTTAAAATAACTGTTGAATAATTCAGTAATACTTTAAGAGTTGCACTCTTTGCCATTTTTATGGTTTACCATTTAAAATGTTTTGTTCTTGTTGATTTGTCATCATGAAGTAACATTAAGCATTTATTTAGCTTTAAATAAACATGTTTGCAAAGCTGATTAAAATCTGTTCAGAAATGTTATTTGGCCAAAATGCAGTTTAGTTCTTCAGGACTACATTTTTTACAAAAGAAAAGATGGTTGTACTGTTCAGTAACTGGCAGAATAGTAAAACAAATCTATAGTTACAAATACTGTGATGAAATCAAAATTGTGATTTAACTGTAAAAAAAAAAAAAATGTAGATATGATATCTTGGCCATATCGCCCAACCCTAGGTCTTACATCGATTTGTGACTTCTGTTAATCCCCTGAACTCTTGCTTTTCAGAACGAGGCGCGTAAGCTGAATCACGATGAAGTGGTAGAGGAAGACAAGAGGCTGAAGCTTCCCTCCAACTGGGAGGCTAAGAAAGCCCGGCTCGAGTACGAGCTCATGGTGGATGAGAAGAAAAAGGTAGGCTGGCGGGCTGCACATTGAGTTTTTGCTCTGTATGGGAAAAGCATAGTGGCTCTTAAAAAAGCACTTAATGATTAGTGATCCATTAATTGTCATTGGTGCCAACTCATGTATCACTGTAAAGACTATAAACGCTGCATCAGTTAAAATAGATGCGCCCTGTCTGGTTTTAATTATAACCTTTTGGCTATAGGTCCGGGTCCGTATGGGACAGCTTCTGGGTCCGGACCCGGGCCGCAGTCCGCCTGTTAGTGACCGCTGTTCTAGAACCATATTAAGGTGGGCTTAATATGGTGATACTTCAGTGGCATGAGTTACACAAGATAAAGAAATGGTTCTTAAACCATTTCTTAGGGATCCCCATACAGCCCCAGATCTTGCGCTGTCCTGTTGGTCTGGGGGTCCTGGTAGACAGTTTTAATAACACTGATGTAAAGCTTACTGGAACTCAGCTGTTGCGAGTATCTCAACTGCAACACATTTCAGAATCAAAAAGCTTTTTGATCCTGGAGGGAATTGCTTACAGCACAGCAAAACAAAATGCAAATGATGTTTCATGCGACGACACCCACCTGCATTGTTTCAAAATACGGGTTACAACTACATCAGCTTAATGGGCGTTCCTGGTAGACTTTATGCAGCGTCAGTAGTTGTTATGGTAACCATGACAACAAATGTAAACTTCAGTAAGTGGCTGACTTAACTGGTCAGCTAAGGCTAACAGCAGCTGCCCAATATATTCCTCTATTAGCTTACTGTCATTGTGATTGACATTGGTAGGTTACTCATTGCTAGAGAACGCATTTTCTATTCTTTTGATTCACCCTGATTTTACACAGAGCACAGATTACTTGTTTTTTACATGATAAATCTTTTCTTTTTTTTTCCGAAGCCATCCCTTTTTCACCTTTTCTAGTTTAGGCATTTTCATTTAAATCGTTGTAAACAAAAGTTAAACATCATAAAATGCTATTATTATGTGTCTCAGATAACTGTGTGATAGCGACTGCGCTTTTGGATTATTCCGAAAAATTGGGAAACAAACTTTGTATGAAAGTGTTTCTTTGTAAAGCCACGCTGATCTAAAACCTTGAACAACATTAAAAATAATGGTGGTTATGTAAATGTGCTCATTGGCAGTGGCAGAAATAACCAGGGCAACAATTCCACCACAATTAATGTCTTTGCCCTCTAAAAGTCATAAAATCACACTCAAATGATGGGACTGTGAAAGTCGTAATCGTGTGTAAATAAGTGTCATTATCCCAGTGATAAAGCACAGCTTACAGTTCACTTCCAGGAACACATTATATGCACAAAAAATCTCCTAAATTCTAGTCAGTGAGTGCCAGGTCTGACCAGTACAGCTCCATTTCCTCATTGTGTGACAGTTTCTAAGCTGATCATCTGCGTGTTTTTTTGTTTTTTTTTTTCTTTCTGCAAAAGACAAACAAGCTTCTAAGAATAAACAGCAGCTATTTTTCATGTGATGCTTTTTGCTGCATCACATGTGTCAATCTGGGCAACATTAACCTTTTCATCAAAGACACTGTTTTATAGTAAACCATTATTTAGCTGTACTTAACAGTTCGGTCTCATGGGAGAGTCGTTTTAACCACAGAATACTCATTGTCAGTATCTGGGTGGTGGTGGTGGTGGGGCCTAAAGCTTAGTGTACTTGCCTCTGGACCAAGAGGTCATGGGTTCGAATCCTAACTTCAGCACCACCACTGGGTTCCTGAGCCCTTAACCCCAAGTTGCTGCATTGAGAGACGGTCCCCTGTAGGTAGGGAATGGAAGTCGCTTTGGATAAAAGCGTCTAATAAATGCTGTAAATGTAAATGTATCTGGTCATATACCGCTTTTACATAAACACATACTACGAGGTTTTTAAAGACCACCCCTAAATGCACTAATTATTTGATGAGAATGAGTGTATTTGCATTTGTTTAAGTTAAGACAGCTTAGATATTTCTGCAATAGGACTGTGTCGCGCGAGGGGAGGACTACGAGCGCGTGAAACTGCTGGATATCAGTGCCGAGGACGCAGATCGATGGGAGAGAAAGAAGAAGAAGAAAAACCCTGATCCAGGCTTCTCAGGTGGGAGATTTGATTAGTGTGCTTGCAGAGAAAGCACACTATTGTTCTTCTTAAGTTTTACTATCTTTATCTTTATTATTCCTTTCACCCGTTTTATGGCCCCCCACTCCTCCCAGAGCTTTCGAGATAGACGCCGTTCCAACTCTGACACGTCGGGCCCGATCCGCAGATGCGTGCTTGTTCACAGCTTTTTGATACGTTTTGTCGTTCGCGCGTTGTTCACGTTTTTCGGGCGAAAAAAAGCCCCAGAGAGAATGAATGGTAGAACTTCGGGCCGACGATGTCACCCACTCTAGCTGTTAGAGTGAGAGCAGCAAAAAAAACCATG
The DNA here is from genome assembly GCA_037974485.1 of Hemigrammopetersius urotaenia. Lineage (NCBI taxonomy): Eukaryota > Metazoa > Chordata > Actinopteri > Characiformes > Alestidae > Hemigrammopetersius > Hemigrammopetersius urotaenia. Next base: position 687 of record JBBPDC010027714.1, on the reverse strand, counting down.
ACAAACTGGGATTTTAAGGTTAAAATCTACATTTTAAACCACGTGAACCCTCTGAATTAAGTTGGAAAACAGAGATAAAGGGAGAGAGAAGGTTGTGGTGGTGAAATCTGCTTTATAAATGATGGTAAAGACACTTCTAGCCAGAGAAAGAGTGAGAACTATAAACCAAAGCCACTTAAAAGTCTAGAAGTGAGCAAGCACACTGCATTTTCTGTGCGGAAATGCAGTCTAGTTATTGTCATTTAGCGCCATTCTCTCACTCTTAAATCCACTTAAATGATTAAGCCTTTGAGGAGTGAGATGTATTAAAACAATCATGTTCCTTGGAGAGGGAGTTTTCCCCTCTGTCCTAATTTATACTAATGTTCGAGTTTTATTATTGGCCAAAACATTGTTTCGCTGTCGCTTGTAAGTTGTTCTGAATCTCCTTCTAACATAAACACATTGGCTGCCTACCTCACAGCATATATTTCAGCAGTAACTCAGCTAAACCTAAAACTTCATTGCATCTGTGAATATTATTGATGTTGCCTATATTTACCGTCATCGCGATGTCAACATTCAGTCAAAGACTGACTGAACTGCAGTAAACGGTGTTTTTCCAAAACTGTTCACCCAGAGCCACAGAGAAGAGGGCAGAAACATCACTGGGGCAGTTTCTTCATCTTCTGTGCTGCTGTTAGAGAT
>JBBPDC010027704.1:0-12460 GCA_037974485.1 Hemigrammopetersius urotaenia | reverse complement strand
AAAACATGAACAGAAGAAACCAGAAACATTAACAAAAAAGCAGTGGCCCTAACCGGCCACTGACCAGACCGTGACACCACTAGGGTTTCGTTTGTGTAACTCCTGAGCACACCGGGTCTGTGTTCGTATATCATTGTGTTTCAGCTGCCGGTGTGCTCAGGGGGAAAAAATGTTTGAGTTGTTATTGGTTTATATGTTTCAGGGGTAATGTATTTAAGTTCATTAGGGACTGACAGTAGGCGTCGGTCTACCGTCCGTAATACAGCTTTGTGTGAAAATAAAAGTCGAAGTTAAAGAATGGAAATCTGCCCATGCGCCTGCCGTCATTGTGGGGAAGACAAATATGTTGGTTTAACCATTTCCAGAGCGATCCTGAAGGAAGTCCGTCATCTGCAGATACCACCCAGTGCCTAGTTTATCTTTATTAATTCAGGGACCCCTACAGCAGCGGTCCCCAACATTTATTCGGTCACGGACCGGTTTAATATCAACCGGTTTAAATAAACTTATACGTATTTGTACAAATAAATGATACGCATAAAAATGGGGATATTTCAAAAATATAATAATGGGGGTATCTTTAAAATATAATAATAAACGTAAATCCAATGTCTACTCGCAGATTTATTAACAGCATTTTCATAACAACGAGTGACAACAACAGAACACGGGTCACATCCACGGTTTTTTTTTCTGTGCAGCCCGCGGACCGGACCCAATGACCCACGGCCCGGGGTTGGGGGACCACTGCCCTAAAGAACTGAAGAAATCCATGTGCTGCATTTTTACACCCCTATTAACAACCCATTGCTGGAAAAGCTTAACGAAGACAATGCAGGCTAAATCTGTACCAACAACAGAGGAAGAGCAGTCTGCATGTTTGCAGTGTGACCAGGCCCTCCTGCTGATTTGACTCCGAGAGATGCCGCGGCGTTCACATCCAAAGACGCTCAAATGTTAAGTGCACTATAAAAAGCTTGGCGGTCGGCTCCCCCAGGCCTGTCGCTCCACAGAAAGGTTTGTTTCTCACGCTAATGATGCACCCACTCAGTCTGAAACCCCCATCCTCAGTGATATGTAAATAACAGGAGAAAAGCCTCTGCATTTAGTGACATTTAACCTGGGCCACTGCCTCGCCAAAGTGGCGTCTGACATCGAGCCAAACACAAACTCCCAGCATTCCAGTCACAAGGGGTGGCATAGCAACGAGCGTCACATCCACAATATCAGGCAGGCTGTTGGCGATACATCGCATTAGTAGAGAATATCCATAATGCAGTGTGCCTTTCAAAAACATCGCTCCAGAGCTCACTTCACATCACAACCCTAACAAAGAGCTCGTTGTTATTTTTAAACACAGACCCCAGCACCAGTCTCCATTTAACATTTCCAGTCGGAAAAGGTTCTTCAAACTGACACAAATCATTAGTGTTATTTAAGAACCACCATTAACATTCTGTTGTACAGAAACAGCTGCACGATTAATTGCAATAGCAGCTAATCTGGTTAAGAAATAAACCTGAGGTCATTTTTTTGCTCTCTTTTTAATCAGGGGTCAGTTTAATCAGCCAGCAATCAAATTCAATTCACCACAAGATTTGGATTAATTACTGAAGGCTTAATGGATTCCTGTGTTAACATTGATGAACATTTTTAGCCTCGGACAGCCGTAGGCATTCCGAGTGCGACCCAGTGGCACACCTGGATGTTTCCTCTGTCTCTGTGCATCAGGACGGAGTGGGAATAGACATGGTGGGGCGGTAAATAAAGTAATAGCCTGTGCCTGAGCGGCGAGGCTGCTATGAGCTCCTCACTGGAGGCAGCTTTGAGGGATCTTAAGACTAAAGTCCACATCAGTCGAGTGTTAACAACGAATGACAAGGACAGTGTCCACAACAGGGGTCAGCAGCTCCAGGCGAGAGGAGCTCATGAAGGAGCTTTTGAAAATAATGAACATGACATTCCTTCAGTGTGTTCCTATATGCCTATAGGTCACTCAGATGCTTGGAAAACCTGGAAACGTTGCTAAATAACATGCTTCCAGCTTGAATTTGTCAAATTCCGTCAGTAGCTTAAAGGGTAGCTTTGTACTTGGACTTCTTTTATCTCAAGTATGATGCTCTGGATCAGAGTATCTGCCAAACACAGTTAATGTGAATGTAAGCACATTTTAAACAATAACCAGTGATGGCCTGGAGAACTGTCCAGGGAGTCTCTCCCCCTTCAGTGCTGGGACTGACTCCAGCTTACCCCACCACTCTGAAAATGATCAGATCAGATGAATGGATGGATAGATGGATTAATGAGTGGAAGAATGGGTGGATGGATGGATAGATGGATTTAACCCTGCATTAGAGCGTTCCCTGTGTTCCCCATGTCATGCAGAAGGTTCCATCCTTGAAAACGCACGACATCTTTTTTCTCCACAAAGCGACAACATGTGAAGTCCTGGAGCAAACGCATCATACAATGTAAAGAGCAACGCTGCATCTGTTCGGTTCCCTACATGGCCTGTGCGAAACGAAGGCACGTCTGCATCGCTCTGATGATGTGTTTCTTCATGGCGAAAGCCATTAAAACATTACCCTCTTCCCCGCACCCTGTTAACGCATTTAATATGCGTTCGTTTTGAATAATTCATATTTAAATTGCACTTAGATTGATTACCCGCAATGGAGAAGGGAAGAGAACAATACAGTGAAATCGCCTTTGCGGGGTGCTGACTCGGCTGTGAGGGATTCAAGCGAAACGCGTCCAAATAACATTAAGACGTTTGCTTTATTGGTGGCGGGTCTGAGGAAGTAGAGACAGATGCTCCTCTCTGCAGTGTAAGTGGAGATTAGTGTACGTCTACCCATGACTGACTTTGATCCATAGCTCATAATTGCAATGGAAATTACATTTTGCAGTAATCTAGCACAGATCAGAGAGAGTCAAGCTTTATGGGATACATGATAGATTCCATGATGGGTATATTTTTCGGTCCCTCGCTGCTGGTTCCTGTGATTCAAAGAAGCGTAACTAACTTTTAAACCAAAAGCCCAGCTTGCATGGTAACATTCTAGGCTTCGACTCTCACAGGCATGATACACACATTTACATTTACGGCGTTTATCAGACGCTTTTATCCAAAGCGACTTCCATTCCCTACCTACAGGGGCAGTCTCTCCCTGGAGCAGCTTGGGGTTAAGGGTCTTGCTCAGGGACCCAGTGGTGGTGCTGAAGGTAGGATTCGAAGGTAGGATTCGGTCCGGAGGCAAGTATCCTACCCACTGAGCTACCTCCACCCTCCACATGGGCATCGGTTTGGTTTGAAAAGTGATGGGGATTAAGTGCAATTGTCTCTGAATCCGAGGTGATTTTAACCATTCCGTACTGGGAACAGACCACAAGAGTTGCCGTTTGGAGATGTTCTGACCCGGTCATCTCGCCATCACTGTTTGGTCATTGTCGATTCGCTCAGATACTTATTTTCACCCATTTGTCCTGCTTCCAACACATGAACCTAAAGAACTTACCTGATATATACATTTACATTTACGGCATTTAGCCGATGCTCTTATTCAGAGTGACGAAGGTCAGTGCTCAAGCAGTCCACGTCTGTTTCGTAAAGCTAAACTTAAATCAACATCCTCTATTCAAGTTACTGCAGGCTAGGTACACCTAAACAACACCTTTCAAACAACACCTGAACAACACATGGCAAAGAAAAGTCAGAAGTTAAGACGAAAGGAAGGAAGGAATGGGAATAAGAGTTTTTTTGGAGGGATAAATAAACAAGCGGGATACATAGTTAGTCACCAAGGTGCTCCTCGAAGTGGTCGGACTTCACACGACGCTTGAAGACAGCGAGGGACTCCGCAGATCTGACTGGAAGAGGGAGTTTGTTCCACCAGAGAAGAGTCTTGACGCATATCTCCCTCTTCTTTTGAGCAGCGAAGGCTCAAGACGAGCTGTGCTACCCCTTGAGAGGAGCCACTGTGATCAGTGTAAATCATTAAAATCAGCTGGTAGTGGTTTCAATGTCGTGGATGGCTGGTGGAAAAGTGTTGTGGTGTTCTCTTTTTGTTCTGGAGGAACGATTTGCTCCTAGAAGAACATTGTGGTCCTGGAAGAATGAAGTTGAAGTTGAAGTTGAAGTTTATGTACAGAGTACAGTGTACAGAGCACAATTAAATTCTTACTTGAACACAATGCTGTGTCATTTCACTATGGCTCATGTACAGCTAATGAATCAGGCTTTATTCAGTAGAACACAGTGTGTTAGGCAGGGTATGTGAGGCAGGGCTACTCCAGGACCCAGATGTGAAAACGCTGGTCTAATTTAAGCCGAAACGAGACGTCATGCGGGAACAGACTGAAAAAAAAGTGAGCAGGCTGTCAGAGGCTTTTGCACAAAGCCGAAGAACATCCAGAGAGGGGAGAGAGGAGCATTTGGGTGCTCAAGTGAGCGCGATGAGAGGAAGGTGCTTTCCCCTCCGCCTGTCACGTTCCATCCCTTCTTTCTCTGAGGGGAGATTCTGGAGAAAAGCTTCCTCGCCTCTCGTTCCCAGAGGCATTTTTTCTAGAGTGCGCTCAGCAACACTATTAGTGCGACTAGGCCTCTCCCTCAGCTTTATTGACACTAATTCGAGAGCAGATTCATTTCCTGCCCTGCTCCACTCGGCCAGGGATCAAAACGGCAAGCATCCATTTTTATCTAAAAGAAATTTCCATTTGTCACAACCCGCCACCCTTCAGCTTGAAAGACACACTCTCTTGGCTCTTATTGCTCCATTTGTTTCTTTATGGCTCCTGCACTTCGGTCCTTGGACGTTCACCTGGGAGTTCGGAGCGGAAGTAAATGCAAAATAAATGCATCCAGGAGGGCCAATTAGAAAGAAGTAATACTCAGCCATAGGCAGAAGATGGCTGCTCTACTCCGAATACTTATTCACTAAAGAGGTGGGCTTATTGAGGACGGGGGGGATATAAGGGGCTTATGATTGCATTTGTGCTTCTAGGATAAAATGCTGGAGGAAAGTGTGGCTGAAACATTGGTATCAGCAGGTTTGTTTATGAATTCAATAAAGCCATGACTATTCACCTCCAAACATCAAACACGGGGAGATCAGTTTTATGGAGAGATTTGAAGATCTCATATACATGTTAAAACCTCCTGCCCTGTGCTTCCACTCGCTGTCACTTTGAGCTTGTAGTATACAGTAATCCCTCACTTTTCACAAGAGCACCTGCGTGTAGTCAAAAACGTTGTGTTTTGGTAAAAAATAATGCATAAAAATGTCTATTTTTTTGAGTGTAAACCCTAAATCTGCCCCCAAATCTGCTCCCAGAACACTCTTACATCATTTTAAACTCAGTTTAATGCTTTACCCTTAAAGAAAATGTAAAGCTAAAAACTTTGTTGCTTAAAAACCATTAGCATTAGCGGGTTAGCATTAGCAGCATGTGGTGAGAAAAACAAACACTCGTCCACAAAAGAAAGGTTGAAATAACTCTCTCTACCCTCATGTTTAGACAGAGCACAGCTTACTAATACTAAATACACTGAGATAACTGTTGAACATTGGGGGGGGGGGGCGGGGGGGGAGGGGCGGGGACGACGACGACGACAAGACACAGAACAATCATGCTACATGCTGCAGCAGCTTCTTCTTCTGTATTACCAATAATACAGTTGGGTTCTCAGAAACATCCGCGTTAGACTGAATCCACAAAAGCTGATCCGTAAAACTGAGGGGTTACTGTACTGGGCTTCCACAAGAACTCACTGATACACTGAACACATCACTGTTTATTGGAGAATGTTATTTGTGTTTATTCTTTTAAACTGTTTAGTGTGTTTAGCAATATTGAAGTGCAAAGACAACTAAAAAGTTTTCAAAAGTTATTATTAAGACGTTTGCACAGTTCTGTAGATATGCAAGGGAGGGGTTTTCTATACAGTAGGCCAGGCCTATTCAAATGGCGGCCCACAGGCCACATGCGGCCCACAAGCAACTTCCGAGTGGCCCAGCCCACATTTTTCTTAATAAAAAAAAACACTCCCCGTAGCCTATAAACAGTTAACCCACAATGCACAGCACTGTTGTGTGTCTAGAATTGGTGGTAGTAGCCTATGATAAGATATAAGATCATGTCTTTCTCTTTTTTTTACTTCAAAAGTGGAAAAAAGTATTGCTACGTCTTCATATTTTGCAAGTTTATCATTTTAAAAAGTTCCGTTAGTGTTTTTTTAAGGCGTATTTTAAGGTGCCATTGTCAGATGTGTCCATATTTAAAAGGGAAACAATAAAAGTTACTTGTTTTTTCAATATATTCAATATGTTGGTTCAAAACATCACCCACTGCTCACCATCCATTAAAAATGTCTGGCCCAGCTGAATTTTTTGGTTTAAAACTGAATTTTTAAATGAATAGCCCTGCAGTAGGCAGTTAGTGTGGATTTCAGGGACAGTATGAATAAGCGCGACTGCAGTTTGGCAGTTTGAAGCCCCAGCGTACAGCACAGGACAGAGGAGCAGCACCCGCTCTGGGGAAACACTGCAGTCCTTTTAAACTGTGGAGAATGAATGAGATGTAGTCTGCTGACCAACCCCTGTGAGTCAAAGCTCCCCCCCCCCCCTCTCCACAGTCTCACTGAGCATACAGTGCCAAATGATGCACGCTGGTTTAACTCCAAATTCATCTCACTTCCCCAGGGTGGGGTGATGCAACAGCCCATCGATGCCCTTCCAGACCCCCTCACACACACACACACACACACATACACAAACACACAGTATCCATTAGAGTTACGCTGCTATGAACATTACATTCATACGAATGCGTAACCGCTCACAGAGGCGAAGCTTTTAATTCCCATGAAATGATAAAAAATATCTCTCTCATGCACCCTGACACTGCTAGCAATATTGCACAAAGAAATGTAAAGCTTTTACATTAAAGCTTTGTTACATTTTATCTTGCTTTATTATTTATGTACTGTTTATTTATTTTGGGTTATTTTTGATTATTGGTCCAATAATAATGTTATAATGGGATCCTTTGAGTCAAAACCAGCTGTAATGTATCTTCACAGGGTCAATTTGCAACCTTAATTGATCTCTGAGGAATGAACTGTCTTGGTTGCTGTGCCTTTAAGACTAATCTGCTGTATCTGTTCTCACTGGCTGCCTCATGGAAAAAGCAGCCCAAGCTGAAAGTGACTGTGACCCCACTTCCTCTTCCGGCTCTGTTTCATTATAAGCAGTTCCTACTCCATTTCAAGATGAATGAGCGTATGTAAATGTGTTCAATTTTGTGACATCACAACTCTGAGCATTCAAAATGAGCTGTTTTGGAAGCCTGTTTTTTTATATTGACATGAGAGCGACTGATACAATGTATGTTTACAATCTCAAACTCTTCTATTAAACCAGCTTGAACATGCTGCTTTTCCCTGAAGAGGCCCTTTAATGCAGGCAGTCTGTGCTACAGATGGATCTTTAGGTATTTGAGGCATTTACAGATGTGGCACAGACATGTTCGCAGTCATTTTCTCTTCTCTGTTTAGATCTTCACACCAGGCCAGCGCTGCAAAACAAGCTGCGACGGCAGAAGACTTTATAACTCAACCCATAAATACAATCTTTACAATCTGTTTTACTTCCCTCTGTTGCAGACAGACCTGGTGTTCTGTGATGATGAGACTTTTTAGCTTTTCATTCAACTTCCAAACTGCTGTCGGCTTTTATCAAACTGAGAGAAACAGACGAGAGAGAGAGAGAGAGAGAGAGAGAGAGAGAGAGAGAAATATAGAGAGACAGAGACAGAGAGAGACACAGAGGGGGAAGAGAGAGACAAGTAAGAGAGAGAGAGAGAGGAAGAGAGAAAGAGAGATAGAGAGGAAGAGGAAGAGACAGAGAGAGAAATATAGAGAGACAGAGAGAGAGAGACAGAGAGGGGGAAGAGAGAGAGAGAAATAGAGAGGGGGAATAGAGAGAGAGAGAGAGAGAGAGAGAGAAAGAGAGAGAGCCAGAGAGAGAAAGAGCGAGAGAAAGAGAGAGAGAGAGAGAGACAGAGAGAGAGAGATAGAGAGAAAAAGGAAGAGACAGAGAGAGAGCCAGAGAGAGAAAGAGCGAGAGAAAGAGAGAGAGAGAGAGAGAGAGAGACACAGAGAGAGAGAGAAAGAGAGGGGGAAGAGAGAGAGAGAGAGAGAGAGAGAGAGAGAGAGAGAGAGAGAGAGCCAGAGAGAGGAAGAGAGAGAGAGAGAAAGAGAGAGAGAGATAGACAGAGAGAGAGATAGAGAGAGAAAAAGGAAGAGACAGAGAGAGAAATATAGAGAGACAGAGAGAGAGAAAGAGAGAGAGAGAAAGAAAGAGGAAGCGACAGAGAAAGAGAAAGAGTAAAAGAGAATGACAGTGAGGGCGAGAGGAAGAGGTAGAGAGAAAAAGGAAGAGACAGAGAGAGACTGAGAATGACAGTGAGGGAGAGAGGAAGAGGTAGAGAGACAGAGAAAGAAAGCACAAGAAACAGAGAGAGAGAGAGGGATAAAAAAAGAAAAAGAATAAAAAACAAAAAGAATGTGTGAATGAGATATAAAGTGAGAGAGAGATGTCTTTTCCACTTGTGCTTGTTTTTGAGCAGAAAAGAGCGTTAGATCAGTTTCATCACCATAATCTCATTAAAACAGTGTTCAGTTCTGAACCTTGGGACCTCCTGCCCTGCACAGTTCAGGTATTACCTTTCATGCTGGAGGTGCAGTTTACAGAGAGACCCATTCCTTTAGTCTGTCATGATCCGGCCGCCTGCAGGCTTTTGGTTCGATACCCATCATTCCTCAGCTGCAGGCAGCTAACAAGCTGCCACTGAATCACAGGAGATGCACAAACACCCATAAATCAATTGATTTCTCCCCTCTTCAGTACAGACACGCTGTTAACTCTGGCATAGCATCAATACCATTCTGTTTACTCACCACCCATCCAGTGTCTGAAAACCACGAGTTCTTCCTACCTTTCAGTTGCAGGTTGTTTGGATTGTGGTCAACATATTTTGGAGGGAATCTGTCACTAAAATTACTTTTAGCTTTCCACTACTGTTGGTGAAAATGACCACATCTGATATCTTGCTCTAGTCTCTGGTACGTCTTGAGTAACACTTCATTTCTTTATATTTGGTTTGAAACACCTTGTTGGAGTAAAAATACTATTCAATGTCTATATAGCTGCCTTATCTTTGGCATACTGAGTAACTTAAATGAAAAAAGTGGATAGAAATGTTGTACTGTAACTGAGCCTAAAGATACAAGCTTCCTAGATAAAGGAGCTCCGCCCACTCAGCATTGAGCACCACCAGTATACTGATCACCGCCTGATCATCTGGAATCGTCTGCTCCTAGTTCTTCACTGGTTCAGGACTTCAGGTAGCATGGATATGTTAGAAAGTCAGGATTTTTGTTGTTTTAAAGCAAAATATGAGAATATAAAGGGTGAGTTTTCCAGTTTGTACAGTGAAGCAGAAGAAAACCCAGGCCTACAGTGAGGACCCAATGATTGTCAAAATAATCAGTTTGTCATTTTTAATTTCTTTCTATTTCAAAACAAACATTCAACCTAATTTTTTATAACAAACCTCTTATTGTATTTTTTGTTTGGAAATTAAACTTTAAAGACCCATTTCAAATTGTCCAATCAGGGTTTTGCCCTTTGTGGCAAATACAGACATCTGAGCTCTCCCATTGGTTAGGACTTCGGGAGCTAGACTGAAAGCCGAATAAGAATTAGAACCCGAACCAGAACACTTTATTGATCCCGGAGGAACCTGCATATGCTACAACTTCACAGACTCTCGGGGACACAAGGACAAGGACAATGTAAAATATAGTATAAATCAACATTAAACTCTACAGAATTACTCAGAAAATGCTTAGCACTAAAGGCGTTAAACTACATACAAATGCCTCTAATGAACAACTTACATGTTTACGGATTAACAGTGGAATCAACCAATCCCCTTTAGACATACAGTAGGTGAAACAAAAGAGGAGAAAAGCCATTCTAGGTCTTCTGGAAGTGCTAGATACTGCTACTGCTAATAATGGCGGGCAGGTAATCGCGAAGAGACGCATTTGATTTGTTGGACTGCTGAATGTATTTTTGGCCGAGTATCAGTGACATTATAAAGCCACCCACAAAGAAGCTAGGTCTTCTTCTCACGTCCTTGCTGTCCTGGATATGTGAAATCCTCTCATGGCCTCTCCACCACTGCTCTGCTGATGATGTTCAACTAATCCTTTCCTTCCCACCTTCTGACACTCAGGTTTCCAGCTGCATTTCAGTCTGTCTTGCCGATGATGGAGGGCAGCTGAATTCCAGCAAGTCCAACCTGCTGTGCATCCCTGGAGCTAGAGGTCCTCTCCATGTCATCTGGGAGATTCTCACCATTTCATCTGAGAAGTCCCTGTGAGGAGGCATGACATCCCAGCAAGACCAGGCTGCTGTGCATCCCTGGAACTAGAGGTCTTCAGTATCTCATCGGAGAACTCTGAGAACTCCCTCTGGTGAAGCCTTGGTGTAACTCCAGTTGACTGGTTATGATCTTCACCTCATGCCGCAAACCTGACTTGTTCTTGCCAGTTTCTCCTTGACAGTGTCCTTTATCTCTAGGAAGGCCATCCAGATACTTGTTTAGCATTTCAAGGCTACTATAACTCAGTTCTTGTAGCAGAACCTGAATGTAGCAGCAAGGCTTGTCTTCAGTCTTCCTAAGGTCACTCACGTCTCTGCACTGGTGTTTTTATCTTCACTGGTTTCTTGTAGAAACTCTGAATGCTTGTCTTCAATGACAAAAGTGGAGCAGCTGCTCCTAATCTCCTTCCCCTCATTCCAGATTGGTGGTTGCCCCACCTAGAACTGCCGCGAGCACGTTCCATGTCGGGATACCCGGGCACTCCACAGTCCGTGGCCTTGATACTTTCTTGCTACCTTGTGGATAGAATATCTGACACCAAGTTTCCAGCTTGTTGTCCCCCGGAAGACATTGATGTCAGGTAGGACAACAAATCACATCCGCCCAGTGTGATAAGTGGATGTAGTGAAATAGGTTGTTTAGTGGTATCGGTGCATGGTATCGGCGATTCACGTATGAATACGAGTATTTTAAGTATCAGCCCGATATCCAATATTGGTATCAGTATCGGTCCTACTCTAATATTGACACGAGGGATTGGGTGGGCTTTGAGGGGGCATTTGATGTTGATGGGGATGGATTTTTCCCTTTTTAGTTACAATTCATCGTCATATGTGATTTCTTGAGACACTACAATTAATTTAGAATATTTTTTAAAAGAAGAAATACTCCATATTGTTCCATTCACATAAAAACTGTCTCTTTAGGCTTGTGAGGCAGATTCATCTGTGACAAGCAGATGATTTGCCCCTGAAACTGCATTAAAAACCTTTTGAGGCCTTTTGAGTTTGGTGCTCACAGAGGAACACCAAATATGTTTTTTTGTTTCTCATTTTCGAAAATAGTGAAGTTTAATGCCACAAGAAATGAGGGTCAGTTTGGTCAGTTGGAGCAGTAGCCATCATTTACAGATCACATTGTTTTCAACTGAAATGATCACTTGTGAAATGATTGTAAGATTCGATCACAAGAGTAGATACATTTCAGTCTTGGAGGAGGTTTCTAACCAGCCTGTTGTCCTCCTCATGTAACCCTCTCATGTTAAACAAAGTAGTCTGTCTGACCCCCACACCCCTGATCTCTTTGACATTTAGCGTTAGCTGTACCCTCTGTCATCCCGCAGCTCCTTTTGAAGGCCCCTAATCATTTGCATATCTTAACATTTACACAGAGTCTTCTGTGATCCACGCCTTGGCCTCTTCATCTTGTGAAAAGTCAGCGCACGCTTGCTGTATTATAAATAGATGTGACTAATCTTATGAAAAAAACGAGTTTTCATTTTTTTACTCAAAAAAAGTTAACGAAAAATGCTCGCCAATAAATCAAGCACTCTGGAAGGTTACCGTTTAATCCTCCGCTTAAAATAAAGACCAGTTTTTAGACCCATAGACGGACTGATTGACTGTTCTGATCATGCCTTTAAAATAGAATTGCTATATAAAGTTATACTGTATAACTACCAAAGCTATTGGTGTTTTATGTTTTTCCTGCCTCTTAATGAGGGGTGTCTTTTGAAGATGTGGACCAGAGTTTGCACTCAAAACAAGAGGTCAGGAATGGAAAACGTGGACTGGTAAAGAACCTAAAGCATGAACTATCTAGAGAAAGAACAGGCCGAGACATGAACGAGACAAGAGCAACACTGAGAAGAGGCAAAGCTGCAGTATTGTACAGTTAAAATTATAGAATTCTGAAATATGTAGTGATGTAGCGCCTCCAGTCTTTGGGTGAATGAATAAAATTCCAGAATCAGCCCCTAATTTAATCTCCTGCAGTAAAAAGAGCCGAA
>JBBPDC010027693.1:0-12461 GCA_037974485.1 Hemigrammopetersius urotaenia | reverse complement strand
ATATCCTTCTGTAAGGTGACCTTGGGTTTCTGAAAGGCGCCCACAAATAAAATTTATTATTATTATTATTATTATTATTATTAATTTACTTTAAACTGGAGAACTGAAACATGCCCATAACCGTGTTTCCTGTGGATTAAGATGTTTGGTGAGGCTGTGTGGGGGGTGATGAACAATTTAGTGTTGTCCCCAGAAACACAATCGACAATTTTGCAGTTTTGTTTTGTCGACCACAGGGGTGCAAGAGATTTTGTTTGGTTATCCAGGGGAGCGGCAATTTAATTTCGTCAGTGGAGGGGTGGAGGTGACGAGAATTTTTTTCTGTCGATAGCGAAGGATTATTTCTAGGAGGTTTGTCTTTACGGCAAAACCACCGTGAACTAGATCCAGATAGACACCAGATGGTAACTAAACACTGAGCTTCCTCAAGGGTTTCTTTTTCAACGCAAAGACATACTGATAAATGGTTTACATATCAAAAATATGAAGATGGTAAATCAAGTGTAACAGTTGATTAACAAAAATCACAAAAATCACAAAATACACTTTCATTTTTGGGGGTGTGTTAAGCTGAAGGAGATGTATTGGCAAAACAGTAATGCCCAATTAAAAACGTGATCAAAAATAACGAGTAAAACAGTGTCTTTTACGAGGGCATTAACAGTGGCAGGACCAACTCACTGTTGTTCTTAGAGGGAACAGGACGGAGGGGCAGTCTGACAAGGTATTAACCAACTGCCAGTCTGGATACCCGGTGAATACTGATAAGGGGTCAGGCCCATCAAGCTGAAGCTCGGAATTGATTTGCATTTCATTAGAAAATGCGAAAGGTTCACCCTTGGCATGACCTGCGTAGACATGAATCAGACCCTCAAAGCTCAAACCACATCAACTATCTCACTTCACGCTTATTTCTACACCTCAGATTCCCAAAAAAAATAGCTGTCCAAGATCTCACTCCATCTGGGGTCTCAGTAAGGGGGTGTGGCCCTTGTGCAGTGGTGGAGAGAGCTCCAAAACAGCTGCGGCAGAGCACAGAACCAAACGTTACACTGTTCAAGCTTGTCAGACTAAAGGGGGTTCAGTTCAATTTTGCACCTACAGTTTTCCACTACAGCTGGTTGTTATAGCGACCAAACATTCTGAGCAGCAGCCCGAGCAGAGCGCTCTAAGCTAAGGTAAACAATCCGGCATCATTACAATCGCCAGCATGGATGACATCAGAGGGTTTTTATTTCTCATCCTTGGTTTGTGGCTGTTTGCCACAAAATGGAGACAATTGGCACAAGACAAGGCTTTTAGAAGCAACATTAGGCTAAAGCTAATGCTAACGTTCAGTCAACAACACTGGCGTAAGCATAGCGACCACCAATCAGTGACCTCCGATATGTACACGTCATCATTTAGTATCGGTTCAGCGCACTTGGAACCTCGGCCAAGGTGGTACCAAGAATGGTACCAGATTTTAGTTCTGGAAAAGCAAAAAAAGATAGTTGAACCAAACCGAGCTGGTACCAGTCAGTGGGAAATCCCCTTAAAAGACCCCATATAGTCAATCACATTAGCAAGTGCCAGCCAAGCAGGTCACACCAATGATTAATGGACAAACTTTTTGTGGTATACATGGTCATTTGTCTGTAATGTTAGCATTTAGATAACGGTGGTGAATGCCCAATGGTGAATATCAACATTTACAGAGCAGTTCTGTACATTATATTCTCCTCTAAAGCTTGAAACCGACATTTAATAGCACCCCCTAATGGAGATTTATAATGACCTGGAGATTCACCATTTTTCTTTTAAAAACTCAAATTAAAAACGAATTTGATTCACAGAGAAAACTGTTTGAATCAATTAGTTTTTATTCAAGTGATCCGTTTTAAGGGCGTAATTGTGCCAGACCTGGATTCAGAATTTTTATATTTTGAACTATACTATACTGAACTATACTGGACCAGGTTATTGATCAGTATTGCTAATGCAATGGCAAAACAATTTATAGAATGCTCATTCTCCAAAATGCATTTCATTTCACTGTTACAGGTCACACTACACACCAATGATTAATGGACAAACTTTTTGTGGTATACATGGTCATTTGTCTGTAATGTTAGCATTTAGATAACGGTGGTGAATGCCCAATGGTGAATATCAACATTTACAGAGCAGTTCTGTACATTATATTCTCCTCTAAAGCTTGAAACCGAAATTTAAGCTACTTTAAAAAATGTTGGTTGTGGTGATGCACGGTGAAGCCTGGGGTTGATGGGCAGCCTGAAGAATCACATGACTCTTCAAATATCCCAAAACAGCACAAACACTTCACAGCTCACTGCTTTCCAGGACCATTTCACTTTCTTTACTAACGCTCTATTAAAAACATCAAATAGAAGTCAACACCATTCATTAGCCCCATATTTGTCACTGTTCCAAGAAAACCATGTAGCTCCACATTTCCATTTTTCATTTGTCTGCTTACTCTAAACGCAGCAGTGCCTTACAGTGTGGGAAACTTTTGACAAATTAACCAGTAAAAAGCTAAAATACTAAGAATGGATTCACATTAACTCACACTATTACACGGTTCCTCAGAACACGGCAGAAAGTTCCACTGAACTGATCTTCCATTAACTGATCAGAAAGGATTTTTCACTCAATGAAATTATCAATATTGGAAATAACTTAATATTTTTTGTAACTCCTTCTGTAGGATTACCATTTTAGAGACACTTGTTCATTGTCCAGAGCTGAAATGTTCACTTAAAGGCATTTCAAACAAACAAAGCAAAATCTTTACTGTTGGACGACAAAGGCATGGATTCTGAAACCGGCCCCCAGGGCCCAACCAGGCCGAGCACATTTTTTTTTGCTTCATTGTTATGTGTGAGATGTTAGAAGGAAATATGTGTACTGGTGGGTGGTGCGGGGTGGTTTGGGCATGTTTGGACCTCCTTAACTACAGCTACAGAATATATATATATGGGAAGAAAGTACACAAACGCATCCTCAAATTTAAATCAAGAGGTTGGAGAAGAACAAACGTGGATGAGGGCTCTAATTAAACCACTCCAGCCGATCCGTTCTTATTAAGGCCTGGGAGACATGCCTCCTTCTGTGACCCATTTTGTAAAAGACTGGCTCAAAGACTTTACATTTCTGGGAGATGACAGAGAAAACCAAGGCAGAGCTGGAGGCATCGCTCTGTGAGCAACGAGACAATATTTGCATTAAAAAGTGCGACAGACTTTGACCCGTGAGGCCGACAGCAAGGGAGCTTCGCTGAAACACATGGAGCTAAAGGTAAATCTCATTCCGAGTCAGGAAATATTGCAAAAGAAACTGAACATCAGCATTTTATTGTTTATCTGAGGAGCCAGAGTCATGAAGTCTACGAGACAGAACTGGGCCATTCATCAGAAAGGCAAGTGTCCTGCCCACTTCAGTGAATAGACCTTGATGGACATTCTGAGACCCGTACTTTTCAGGATTTGTGTAAAATATAGTGTTCAGTGCACCTCAGTGCAGTTTGGTACCTGACCGTCTCAATGAGGCCATGGTGACATGCACTGGGGGCAGTTTTAAAATAACAAGCACTCACAGAGAAGGCAAGGCAGTGGATTAAAGATGAATGGCGCTCCATGGGTTCACTTTATCAGAGAGCAAAGACTTTAGAGCAGTATTTCACATCTACCCGCCATCTCCACCCACCCAACACTGCCCCGAAGGCAGCCCAACCCCACACCACCACAGACCTGCCGGTTCAGAGCTCTCTCCTGTTGCTCAGTGATAGTGGCAAGCTTTAAACCGCCCTTATGGGTTTGGGTAAATTTATCTTAAACGATATGTTTTGACTCTATACTTCATTACTTTTCCTAATTTAATGCAGACAAACCAGGTAAACACAAAACGAACATGATATGTTTGATATGTTCCTGTACACATTCTGTACACATCAGGGTTCAATTCCACCCCAGACTGTTTCAGCTGTTTATAAAACATAAGAACAATTTAGGCACATTTTACACATTTAGACCAACAATTTAGACACATTTGTTTGGTTAACTTTGGATGATAGAGGGCACCGTGATAGGCAGTCAGAATCATCCCTCTGCTTTAGGGGCCATAAACAAAATCAGACCTGTAGGAGTGGGAGAACCACCAATAGATCACATGACGTGGGGGAGGGAAACAGATTTTCTAGCAGAACTTTGATATTTCAAATCCGTGGAGGCTTTATTACATGTATGTTTTATTTATCCCTCAGGTTAAGTTCAGATTTACGAACATCCGCCATGCTTGAGGTCAATTTGAGTCTAGCAATTCGATAAAATTAGATTTGTTATCGAAGTATGTGAGTCAGATCCTTTATATTTCTTTGCTGACAACCTAAATAGTACTTTAAATAAAACATACATGTAACAGTTCTTACGTAAAATACGCCCCCCCTCCCCCGTGTCATGTGATCTATCAGTGGTTTTCTCACTCCTACAGGTGTGATTCTGTTCAGTTATGGAAATGAAGCAGAGGGAAGTTTTTTTATTAAGATTATAAAATTGCTTATTAGAGCCTATTACCCTCAAGATAGTCCGAAACAACCACTGTAAAATGTTGATTTGTCTTAAATGTTTTATGAAACTGCTGAAACAGCCTGGTGGTCCAAGAACACTGCTGTACAACATGTGTACAGAACATTAAAAACGCATCATCGTGTTAATATTTAACAAGTTTATCCCAGTAAAAACAGAACATTCAATTAATATGAGGCGAATAATGTCTATCACTTATAGACACTGTATGGTGTCAAACTGGGTTTTAATGACTGGAAGCCCAAGCATGAAGGGCGTTAGTAAAAACGAAAATGAGGATTAAAAACATACAGGAGACACTCAGCAGCTAAAGCTAGTAGCTAGTCCTGTTCTACCAGGTGCGCAGCAGGTCTGGAAGTTCACCACGAAGAACCTGGAGACATATTCGATCATCTCCTCTCAGGAGTGTTACTTAATGTCTGGTAAGACTAAGTAACCAAACAGGTAACTAATGTCAACACACACACAACACACACACCTCTTAGACTAGACCTAAAAACTCAGAGTAATCTCGGTCCTCAAAAGCTGGAAGAACGGAAGAACTCTGTACCTCTTTAATCCTGGCTCTCTTTTCCCTGGTGTCCGGGTCGGAAGGTTCGTGCCCTGTTGCTCCAGCCGGACGCACGAACTCGATCTCGGGCAGAGAGTCGTCCTTGCCCCCGCCTCTGCCCTGGCCGTCTCGGGGAACTTTCTCCTTCTCGCTTTGGATGTCCCTCTTGATATCTTCTGGGTGTTTCTGGAGTCTGTCCTTGGCCTCCAGAAGCGCCTGTTCGTGGTCCTTCCTGATCTTGGCCAGGATCTTCTCGTCCTTGCCGGTAGCTCCAGCTCCGACCCCGACCAAGTCTCCGTCGGTGCCCGGGCGAGGGTCGCTCTCGGCCGGGGCGGAGCGGAAGAACACCCCGCTAAGGAGCTTGGAGGAGTCGGGCAGGAAGAAGATCGCCCCGAAGCAGAGCGTGATGAAGGCGCTGAAGACCAGGAGAAGACAGAATTTCTCTGTCAGACGGAACGAGGTCGGGCTCACAGACTTCCGACTCGGAGTGGCTGTGAACGGCAGGAGAGTGGCCACAGGCATGGTTCTCCTGTCCTTCTACAGAGTTTTTATTATAGGGGTAATAATTTTTTTTAAAAAAAAGCAGACTGAATGGAGGTAATCTCTCCACCTGGGGTCTGAAAGGGTTAGAAACTCGCGTGCCGTGGAAGTGTCCTGTCCTCCTGGAAGTTCTGGAGCTCCTCGGTGCGGGTCCTCCTCGTGTGAAGCTCCAGACGGAGGAGAAAAGAGTGAGAGAAACCAGAGAGAAAAGTCTCTCAACCACGGATTATGGAACCGAAAGGACTGCCAGCCGCGCCTGATTGACAGCCGGGAGGACCAATCACAGACCTCACCGTCGCCTAATACAATTGTGGGCGTGTCCCCAAGCAGAACGCGATGGCTTGGTGAATCTTTATTGGCTCCTGACTGAGATCAGAGATTAAAGTTGGAGAAACATGTATTTCTTTATTCGTCTGTCAGTTTGGGCTATTGATGTCAGCAATTTTTAGACTAATGAATTGTCGGTTCATTTGTTTGACAAATAATTAACTTATTTGTTGTCGTTTTTTCTTTATTGTAAAGATCTATTAATTATTGTTAAATGACAGTTTTCCAACTGCTTTTTATCTTCTGGAACAAAAACAGATGCTTTCAAATGCTTCAAACTCTGCTGCACTATGTGAACAAAAGTATTGGGACACACCTATTTTACTTCCTTATTCTTTATCTGCCACTTTGGACTATAAATCTCGTCTATATTTAGACTAATTCGTTTAGAACTATGTGTCTATTTATTTGTTTTACAAATAACGAAATTACTATTTATACTAAATTACTTTTTTATTAGATCTATTTCTTATGCAGAATTCATTTTTACATGCTAATTTTCCAAATTCTTTTTATCTGTTGGAGCAAAGCAGGCTGTCCAGTCTGAAACATTCTTCTGTCCTGATTGGTTGTCCTTTAAAGGAAGAAAGACAGAGGACAGGCAATCAAAACAGAGTTCATATTGAAGTTCATGTGACTGAATAGGTGAGTATATGGAAACGGTGTTGCTTATTTATGACAAAAAAACTGTGATTTTATTCATATGTGCAATAATCTTATCAAGTGCAATATCTCTACTTATGTGACCATTTAATGTCACTTCTTATGCCATTATTTACGTCACTATTACATGCAGTAATGCACTCGTTATAAAGAACAACTCCAAACCACTATATGTTTCACTAATAAATATGTTTCAGCAGTAATTGTATTCATTTAGGTACAGTATTTATATCCATATCTCTTACTGACCAGAGCATTATTGACTTTATATTATTTTTTATATTGTTTTTGTCTCTGTGTGCC
Source organism: Hemigrammopetersius urotaenia (assembly GCA_037974485.1). Classification (NCBI taxonomy): domain Eukaryota; kingdom Metazoa; phylum Chordata; class Actinopteri; order Characiformes; family Alestidae; genus Hemigrammopetersius; species Hemigrammopetersius urotaenia. Next base: position 5,492 of record JBBPDC010027693.1, on the reverse strand, counting down.
TGTGTAGTCGTTGCGTGAGCAGTTTCCTCCGAGATCACAAAAAGTCTTCTGATTTTTATTCTGATAATGTTAGCTGAGGCCACACTGTGGCACAGTGTGTAATACAGTTGCCTCACACCTCCGGGTTTGGGGGTTTGAATTTGTGGTGGCATGGGTCTCTGGGTTCCTCCCGCAGTCCATTGACCTATACACTGTTCATTGTATCTCATATTTAGTCCACTTAGGTCAGTCTCCAGGACCTCACAGGCCTCAGTAGACTTCACTGTGCTTCTTCTGTATACACTCATTAAACCAACCTGCTGTTTTGCAACTCCTGAAAAGTTTAACCCAGAATTAACCCAGTATGTCATGCATGATCTAGTATGTATCCACACATCTAGCTTTCCTTCTCCCTAAGACAGCCTGTCCTTGTGCGCCATGTGATACATCTGGACTTTGATCAGGTCCTAACAACCATACTTGTTTTTGGACGCTCAGGAATTCAATCTCTCTTGCAAGTCATTATTGCTCCACTAAAAGATAAAGATGTTTTAAAGGGCCAATATACTACATTTGTCTTGTATTGTATTGTTTTCACTGAAGTTTACTCGTTTGTATCATAATAATTTTCACATGATAATGTTCCAACCTCTCAAATAAAGTCAAACAGTTTTTGGTACTGTGCCTATATATGTAAACGGTCTCTCGTGTGATTGGCTGGAATGTTTTAGCCTAATTTAAAAAGCAGTAATAAACCCTTAAAACCGTGTGAATGGGTGGAGCTAAACTCCTGCAGGTTGCTGAACATTTGTGCTTCCAGTCCTCTCTTAATCTTCTTTTGTTGAATTTCTACATATTCTTTTGTTTCACTTATTTTATTTTTTTACTTCCTATCATTTTGTGCTTAATGTTTTTAAAATATTCCTGTATAGCACACTGACTGACCTTTGTGTCTGATAATGGTCTACATAAATAAACTTGACAGGAATGATATCACAAAAACAGCCCTCTTATCTGAACCCTTTAACTGTGTTTACATCAAATGGTTTTATTAAAACATAGGATTTTTAATGATATGGACAACTTATAAAGATAAGGAACATTATTATTACTGTAACATCGGTAGCACTTTAAGAAAAAAGAAAACTTTAAAGTGTCAAAAAGTACACAGACACCGTGATTTGAACTTCTTTAAGGCGCACTCACTGGTGACCAGAGTGTTTAGTTGCACACAGACACAGCTTGTATTGTCTTCATAGAAGAGCATTGATCAACAGAATGGGACTCTCTGGAGCACTCAATTAATAGCTTAAGGTCACAATAGCCAGTGTCAAGGAGTATAAAGACCCTCAGTGTTGAAGAACTGGTAGAGCTGCATTTTCTTGAGTGACTGAGTTCGGTCCAATATTTTTGGGATGAGTTGGACTTCTGTTTGGAATCCAGAACTAATGATCCAACATCAGTACTTCACCTCACTAATGCTCTCATGTCTGAAATGCAGTCCAGGCCTCACAGCAATGTTCCACCATCTAAGCAGAGCACTCAGTTTGGCACGAACGCATTTACATTTACATATACATGTACGGCATTTAGCTGATGCTCTTATCCAGAGCGACGTACATCAGTGCTTATGAAGTCCACGACTGTTTCTTACCTGAAAAACAGCTTAAATCCGAGTCAACTATTTAACCAAGACACTGCAGTCAGAGCATCTATACAACAACTGTCAAATAATAACTAGCCAACACCTAACCCAACAATACATTAGCCATAGAGAAGAGCAACGCAAGTCATAGCGAAGTGAGAAGTCAAGGGAAAGGATGAATTTTTTTTTTTTTGAGAAATAAGTAAGCAGTAGGAAAGGGACGTAGTTTGTCGCCAAAGTGCTCCTTGAAAAGGTGGGTCTTCAGGTAACGATTGAAGACGGTGAAGACCGTAAAGGCCGAATGGACCGGAAGTGAGAGTTCATTCCACCACTGGGGAGCCAAGACTGAGAACAGTCTTGAAGCATGTTTCCCTCTTCTCTTGAGCGGCGAAGGCTCAAGACGAGCTGTGCTTGAAGCCCTGAGAGGACGAGAAGTAACACGTTGTTTGATCGATTATGATATGTATGGGGCTGCAAGTCCGTTTTTGACCTTAAAAGCAAGCGTTTAGGATTTGAACTTAACACGAGCAGCCACAGGGAGCCAGTGGAGGTTCCTTAGTAAAGGTGTGGTGTGAGTGAATAAAGCAATAAAGTTTCCTGATTCTGATGATTTATTTACCTTTACATTTTGTTTAACGGTAATGCATTAAACTGAGTTTAAAATGAAATTAAAGTGTTCTGGGAGCAGATTTGGGGCAGATTTAGAGATTACACTATAAAATTGTGTAATTTGTAATTCACCAAATTCACCAAAACACCACAACGTGGTTTTTCACTGATATCGATACAGTTAGAGTGAAATGATTTTTGATTGTACTCTGATCACAATAGCAGCTGTTTAGATTTGGCCAACATTTCAAAGCGATTTCTTTGTTTTATAAAGTTTATGGATCGGTTTTGGATCAGTGTGTGTCTGAGAAATAATCCCACGTCTCTGACTCCAGTCTCTCGTCCCTCTGTTTGTTTGTGTGTGCAGCTTTCCGGAGGAGTTTCCGTCTCAGCAGGAGAGACAAGAAGACCAATAAGTCCATGTACGAGTGTAAGAAGAGCGAACAGTACGACACCGCCGACGTCCCCACTTACGAAGAAGTGACCTCATACCGCAGAGGACACGGAGCCAAACACAGACTCGTCATTTTGGTCGGTAAGTGCTGGAGTGTGTGTGTGTGTTTCATAAACATGAGTGTTACAAGATTTAAAATGTCATTTAAGTGGGTCAAGCTATTAAACAAAATAATTCAATTAATTTAAATTAATTACAAGCTCTCTGATTAATTAATCTAAATAAATCGCACAAATGTTTGCTGTAAAAGTGTTTATCTGCAATATGGTCTAATATCCTGAGGGGAAAAACATTTTTAAAAATGCTTCAGCAAGAACAATGATGGAAGTCATCAATAAACTGCAGTTTAGGACAATTTACACACAAGCAGGGAGTTCTGATACCTTCTAATATCTTGATCAAATTAAGTGTTTGTTTATTTGATATTTTCTTGCTTTTTTTTAAAGAAATAGTGGGAGACAAATATAAATTTCATTATAAAGTAGTGTCGCCACGTTTTCGATCTGACCTGGACATGTCCTCTCTGGGGTTTATGCTCTGAAGGGACTGGACCCAAGAGTGCAGGCAGGATATTCGTTCCCTCAGCACTTCATCTGTGTGGCCCTCGTCCAGCAGAGCCGTTATTGTCTGGCATTAGCCGTGAGAGAACCGTTACCTCGCTGTTCCAGGGGCGGAGACGAGACCCTGTGAGAAATCGGCTCCACGCGGTGCTAAAGCCTCGGCAGACGACGTGTGAGAAACTGGATTTGTGAGAAAAGGGCGGAGACCAAGGTGCTGGGACCCGAGAGCGAGCACAAGTGTTTCATAAACAGATCTTAATGTGTGAAGAGTGCGGAGTGTGTGAGGGCCGCCAGGTTCGGGTGGTGCGGAGTGTGTGAGGGCCGCCAGGTTCGGGTGGTGCGGAGTGTGTGAGGGCCGCCAGGTTCAGGTGGTGCGGAGTGTGTGAGGGCCGCCAGGTTCAGGTGGTGTGGAGTGTGTGAGGGCCGCCAGGTTCGGGTGGTGTGGAGTGTGTGAGGGCCGCCAGGTTCAGGTGGTGTGGAGTGTGTGAGGGCCGCCAGGTTCAGGTGGTGTGGAGTGTGTGAGGGCCGCCAGGTTCGGGTGGCACCAAGCTGTGGGTTCTGTTCCTGATGCCTCGGCTCGTGTCTCTCTAGGAAAACATTTATTAAACCCCAAGTCAAGGCAAGAATGAGTTTGCCATTTCAGCCAAACACAGAGAAATAAACAGCGTCCCCCTGGACCTGTCCTGTTCTGGAGATGTCCCGGTTCTGTAATTAGGATCGTAGTCTGAAGTAAAACTAATGTAAATATTTTCAGTTAGCTTTTATAATTTGGAGGATGGCATCATGGACAATATCAGAGCTGATGAGGCGAGGGTCCGGGGGTCTGGCTTGCTGTGGGTTCGCTCTGTTTTCCTTTCGGGTTGTTTTTCTGTTTCCCTGCTCGGTATTTTGCCCCATTTGTTCTGTCTTTGTTGTTATCTCGTTTTGTCTCTTTGTTTTATTTAGTCGTGAATGTCTCACACACCAGCTCGGATCCATTAACTAGCTAACTCACCCCACTACACTCTCTCTCTCTCTCTCTCTCTCTCTCTGTCTCTCTCTCTCTCTCTCTCTCTCTCTTCTCTTCTCTTCTCTTTCTTTGTTCTGGCGTGCTTCTCCAAATGATGTCGGTTCTGGGTTGTTCTTGGCTGGGCAGCTATTTTTTTCCCCCTCTTTTTTTTGAAGTTTGAATGAAACTCCTTCATCTGCCCCAGATCCTCCGACGTTTAGACGATAGGTGTTTACCGCTGACAGCGGACAACAGGGTCAAACCCAATCACCTCTGAACAGAGCGTCCTTCCTCCCCTCCGCCTTCCCGAATACGGCAACCCCCGGCCAGAGGATCCATTTCAAACCGCCTTCCAGACGAATCCGGATCGTCTCTGTTTGGACATTAATCAGAGAGCCAGAACACACAGGCCCTCCAGCAGGAGAGCTGTTCTGTTCCGCCTGGAGGACCTGAGGTGGAGGAGATCCAGGTTGATGGTGCTCCTGTTGCTGGTGGTGGAACCACAGGACAGAGTAATGCATCACGTCTAGAATCGACATGTAACGCATGGTTATGCCGTTTGAGTCCTGACCATTACAGCCCAGCGTCTCTCCGGGGAGATCTGAAGATCTAACACTGAACACTAGAGGTGTGAACCTTCTCTGGTCTCATCATTCGATTCGATTACAATTATCATGTCAACGATTCAATTTGATATCTCGATGCATCCCATCAATTTTCTGCATTATTTCACATTAGGGCCGGTTCTAGACAGGCATGTATGAGGGGGCAGACAGAAATGTGAAGGGAGCAGAGCATCTCATTTGTGTCTTCTCCAGTATATTTCCAGTCCATATTTAGTTTGTGGGTAATCTATTATTTTTTTTCCTCAGCATTTGTTTAAGCCCCAGATACCTGGAGAAGCGCTGTGCTGAGATCAGTCAGCCACAGTCACCGGGACTTTTTAACTAGATTATTAAAGCCGCCGCCAGAAAATCAAGCAAAGATATAATCGATTATGTTCTGCCACTCCATCAATTAAGAGTCATCCACATCTCCATCGCCATGCACCAATTAATACACACACACACACACATGCGCACACACACACACACACACACTTCTAGCTCTGCTGAAGTATTGCTGAAAATTCATTGCATTTAATGTGTATGTGTAACTAAATTTGTATATATAATATTTTCTTATACTTAACACACTTAAAAGTGTACACACACACACACACACACACACACACACACACACTATAACCTACTGCTA
>JBBPDC010027683.1:0-12461 GCA_037974485.1 Hemigrammopetersius urotaenia | reverse complement strand
GTGTGTGTGTGTGTGTGTGTGTGTGTGTGTGTGTGTGTGTGTGTGTGTGTGTATAGTTGGCTGTCCGCTGTTACTGTTCTGGCCGCTGGTTTGTGAGGTCCGTGGCACTCGATCCAGTCGTTCAGGTGCAGGTGAGGATGGGGATGATGTTGCCATGGAGATGAGGCTGCGGGAGAACCCTCAGCAGTTCAGTTCGGCGCTGCTGCAGCTCGGAGCGCGCTACCTGTTCATCAGCGGAGCACAGGTAAAAACACATACACACACTTTTTGTCCTGCAAGAAGTCTTCTCTGTTAACATGGATTTAGATACTCAGGCTGTGTGTGCTCTAGAAAAGTGTGTGATGTTTAGCAGGCAATCAGTGGAATATAAGGAGTGGAAAGTATAGCATTTACACTACAGACTGACCTGGCTAACCCTCAGTTAAAAAAAACGACATGATGGACTGCCTTTCATTACAGGAAAACAGTAGAATATTTAAAGAAATTATAACTGACTGGTTTTTAATATGTTATATTCTAGTGATGGCTCAGTATACTGGTTTTGAAAAACATATCAGGTCTGTCTTATTCACTTTGTGTTGATCAAGTATCACTCAGTTCTTCAACATTACAGTTTTCTTCTGGTTTATGTGCCATTGGACAAAATTGAATTATGCAACAGCATATTGATCCCAAACATTCTTAAAACTCATGCCAAAATTCTATCCAGTGTACAAAATAGCAAACATTTTAAGAGTGGTGTCTTGGTGTCCCCAGTCTCCAGATCTTTCTCCCATTGAGCTGCAGGGACAAGCTGGACCAAAGAGTTCTAAATGCGACAGAATAATCTGCTGCTTGAAAATGGGCTGGGAGGGTTTGGGCACAAGATATTTCCAAAAACTGCTGGAAAAGACCACAATAACAACACAACTCTGATAGTTTTGAGACGGCAGATCATGAAGTGAAAGTGAAAGTGACCATTGGTCATACGTGAACACACCACAGCACACAGTGTGAACAGCACAAAATACTTCCTCTGCATTTAACCCATTCACCAAGTGAAGCAGGGGGCAGCTACGAACACAGTGCCCGGGGAGCAGTGTGTGGGGACGGTACCTTGCTCAGGATACCTCAGCAGTGCCTAGCGGTCTTGGGAATCGAACCTGGACTTTCTGGTCGCAGGGAGAATGCCCTAACCACTAGGCTACCAACTTCCCAACTGGGGAGGGGCTGTCACAGTACAGTTTTGGTAAAGCAAAGTACTTTGAGTGAATACAAACTGTGCCTGGTTTATCTGTGTTTATCTGAACTTATCACTCTGGTGTGTGTGTGTGTGTGCAGGTGTTGGCATCTGTGTGTGCAGCAGCCATCCTCAGGAGACACCTCATGGTGTGGAAAGTGTTTGCACCCAAGTGAGTGACAAACAATCTATCTCTCTCTCTCTCTCTCTCTCTCTCACTCATACAGTTCCCTGACTGTTTCTGACAAATTTGATTTTCCAGTGTCTTGTTTGAGCAGGACAGATGTTCTGTAGCCTGAACAGCAAACATAAAATCTGTCTTTTTCTAATCAGATTCAAGCAACATTTGTAGGAGGTTTCAAATTTAACAGCTTTGGACATGTGACTCAGTTTGACTGGTCAGATAAGATTTCATCTGTTTTTTTTTTTTTTGTCTTTTTGTTACCACTCAGTCAAGGAGACCTGTGCAAAAGTCTTAAACCGCCCTTCGTTTCTTTATAGTTTGCTATGAATCACTTTGTTGGTGTAAAAATACTTTTTTCTACCAAACTGTCTTATCTTTGCAATATTGAGCCGATTAAATGAAAAGAATGGGAACAAATGTTCCAACCACTCAGCATTCAGCATCACCAGTATACTGATCATGGCCTGATCATATGCACTTGTTTCTTCACTGGTTTGGCCATTGCATTCGTATGTTAAGTTCATGATTCATGTAGTGTGGCTTGACAAAACCAAAATCATTATTGGTCAGGTTCAGATACTGGGCTGCAAACGAGCCTTTGAAAGTCCTTCAGGAAACATGGAGAACTGTTGCTCAAAGCTACATTGAAAATACAAGGAAGTCTGGCTCTTTGGAAACAAAATGTGAAAATATGAGGGCTGGCTTAAGACTTCTGCAGAGGGCTGCATGTATACTGCATGCTCTGTAGTGTTAAAGCCACTTTCAGTAAAGATCTTAAAGCCTCTGAATTTTAATGGCAGAGTCCATTATCCTGCTAGCTGCTTTAATGATCCATTCAGTTTAATTAAAAAACTTAATACATGTTTACATTTCTGATATTACATATTTTTTCTCTTTTTATACTTAATAAATTACGTTGTGTCCCTGTGTGTGTGTGCGATAGGCTGATGTTCGAGGCTTGCGGCTTCATCATGAGCAGTGTGTTTGTGCTGGCGGGAGTCACTCTGGTCTTAAGGGTCGACGTGGCCGTGGCTCGCTTATTTCAGAAACTCCTCCCAGAAAATTCCAGGTAGCACTAAAGGTCACCTTCTCCAACACGCCTGCCAACAAGATGGAAGGAAACCACATCAGACTTTTCTGCAAGCCTCTGTCACGTCTGGACCAAATGGTTAATGGTCAGCTGCTGATATTTTACACTGGTTTTGTTAAACACATAGACACTCTTTGACTTTTAATCAGAGCCCGTTGTGGCACTGCTGCCTTCGTAGTGGGAGATTATTTGTAGCGGAAGTGGTTGAGATAGTAAAGCATGCCTTTATACTGCCATAAACACCACTGACTCTGCGGATGGTTTACTGAAGTACTTAAAGGGCTGGACGTCTGCAGTATTGTGATGAAACTGCTACAAAGAATGACCTCGAGAGGAGCAGCAGTTTTAAATCTGCTGGAGTTAGCAAGCCAACTTCTGAATGAACCCAGACTAGCTTCAATTAAACAACTGGCAACCACGGAATTCATCTTCACAGTAAACCTCTGGAAACCCCCTGAATCAGCTAGGTGAAGGGCTACAACCAGAGCTGCACAATATGCCCAAATATTAGTATTACAATTTACAGGGTCAATATCATCCTTTTTCTGGAATTACAAAGGCTTAAATATTGTTCCAAATGGTACATCCACTTCCCCCAATGCATACAGCCCATGTATGGAAAATAAGCTACAAAAACAGCTCGTCTTTAAATCATAGTTTTTGTGATGTCACAAGACCAACACATTTAAACATATCTCCTTATTTTGGCTACTACAGTTTAGCCCCACCCACTCAATTCACAAACACCTTGAACAATTAAAATAGACTTTTGTTGGATTACATGAAGATCTCGGTTTGCCAGAACACCCAGTAACTCACCTGGAGCCGTGATTGGTCACCCTGTCGGACACATTGTGATTGGTTAGAGGCTCATTTCCATATTGCAGCGTTCTGTGATATCTCTATTGCAGTGACTGATGTTGCTATTATATTGTGCAGCCCTAGGTGAAGCTATTTAACTAAGGCATTGTGTCTTATGCCCCTTTAATTCGTCTCAGCATTCAAACTTTCTCATTCTTTTTGTGCACTTTTCTTCACGCAGCAGCCAAATATTGGAAGCCATATCACCCCCTTATGCTTCCTGTAGTGAGTTGCAGTTTGTCAGTTTCCAAAGTTATACCACACCAATTCTATATCGTGTATTAAATGTCACCAGTACATTTCAAAATATTAGTTGAATGCTTTGCATTATGTTTTCTGACTCTGGCATAACCAGAGGTGTGTAGGTAGGACAAAACCAAAACTCAAGTAAACATAAATTGTTAGTACAGTGAAATAATAATGTCAATAAATATAAAAGTATCTTTTCATGAAACAAAATGAAGTAGAAGTTCAAAATGTAGCAGTTTAAATAACTGCTGAAATACTGAGCGACTTATAGCACCGCTGTCAGCATAGGAAAGTGTGTTCAACTCTATTCTGGATCCTTTTGAACTAAAATAATATGCTGAAACTCCAAAGTGAAAGGCATGAGCAGCAGTGAAACAGTGCAGGAGCTGTCACAGCAGTAAGAAATTAAACCTAAATAAGTCTCTCTATCTGCCTACCTTTAGGTTCATTAATTAATTTCACTTGGTATTTCACTACATTTATTAAGAATGTCCAAAAACAATTACATCGCTTTTCTTCAAAAACAGGAGGTCCTCAAGTTACGCCACAAATCTGTTCCTTCGACAGTGATGTGACACAAATTTTGGTGTAAGTTGAAAGCCTAGCCTAAGTCACTTACCCATCCTGTAAAATCATGAAAACACAACTAAGCCACAGGAAAAGGAAACTCCCTCATTAAACGCTGCGTTACCAAGTATTTTTCCACCGCATACAACCAAACTAGTTTGCCCGCAATGTCCGTAAGGTGTAAACGGAGTGGGAAACTCACAACGTCGTATCGAGACTGTTACTCAAGCACCCCCTGTAGTCACCTTCCTTTGCGATGCAATTTTCCCAGTGTCCTACCAACTTCTTAATGCCATCTTCCAAAAATGTTTTTGGTTGAGTGAATAGCCACGGATGCACTGCTGCTTTCACATCATCAGCACATGAAAATCTTCCTCTTAAAGCTTTTTGTGCTCCTGAAAGGTGGGAATCAGACGGCACTAAATCCTCAGACACACCCAATTACTTCATCGTTTCCAACTAAAATATAGAAGTGCGGAAACTTGTATGTTGACCTCAAAATATTGTATCTAGAATGAATACTGAGCTGCATGAATGCAGTGAACTGAAGTGACACAACACAAATCAATTAAAACTGAATTTATTACTAATTACTGAAATAAAACAATTAAAAGTAGATCACTGACAGATCATAGATTTTACTTGAGTATGTGGAACTAGTTTCTACACACCTCTGACTAAAAGACTGAAGCGCAGAGTGATCTGATGAGTCTGATCTGTAGGGGGACAACAGTACAGGACTGGAGGTCAGGAGTCAGTAGCTAAGAGTAACAGACTGAACTCTTGTGTCCATCTGTCTCTCTGTGTGTCTGTCTCTCTTTGTGTGTCTGTCTACCTGTTCGCTTGTCTATCTGTCTAGCTATCTGTCTATTTTTCTGTATATCTGCCTGCTTATCTGTCTACATTTAGTAGTATAATAGCTGATTATATTAATTATGTTGACTTGGTAAATTTGAACTAATTTGATCAGAATATTGCATATAGTATTAATATACTGTGGTGTAATAATTATGTATTTCTAAGACTTTTCCAAAATTATTACTCACTTTCTTGAAATTTAATATCACAGTCGATCAGAATGCCCTCTAGAGCACAATCTTAGCATAAGAAGAAAAGGGGAATAATTAAAGAACAGGCATTCCTTTACCATAACAAGTCATAATATCTGAAAAATTAGTCATTATTTTCAGACGTGAACTGCTGGTTATGGTTCTCCCCCTCTACCTGTTGGGAGTGGGTTTCTGTCTCTCTGGGAGGGCTATAAGGGGTTATGCCAGTTTCATTCTATTCTTTAAGTAAGTAAAGTTAATTTATGTCACCTTTCTCAGACAAGAGTCATCCAAAAATAGCATACAAAACAACAATTACTCACGTACTACTCTTTAATATGTGTTTCAGGTAACTGGCTGCTCTGTGGTCAGCGCTAATCTTTCTGATCAGGCTTTTTCTTACACTGCTCTCTGTTCTGGGGTCAGTCCACCAGTGTTAAACTGGAATACAACAGTTTACCTTGTCTGAGCTCAGCTGGTCTGGTCAGGAGTGAGGTCACTTTATCGGCTGCCTTGATTGATGTGGTCTGATGAAATTTCAATTCGTCCAGCACACATCGACTGTTATTTGTTTAAATTTTTTTTTCATATTTATGTGTTTCTGATGAATGGGCTGATTTTCACGGGTGGTGAGAAATGAAGGGGTGAAAAATGATCAGGTTCATTTTTAGCCATAAATTCAATAGCTGTTACTGCTCATGTGGTATGCGGTGTGTGCGTGTGTGTGTATGCCAGCATGCGTGGGAGGGTTTTGTACTGTAAATTTTACGGAAGTAAGGTTGGTGGATTTTTACTCATATATATGAATGGAGGTGGATTCAGAATTAAAATCGTTTTGATTGTCTTAAATGAAATGAAGCTGCTGTAAATGGAGAAACTGATTAAATATTTTGTATGGTTGTAAAGTGATGTGAATTGTGTGTTTATGGCCTTTGCTTCATCACAAAAGCACATTTCTCAGAGTCCGAAATGCACCCTGCTTCCTCTAGAGGGTGCTGTGTAAGTTACAAGTTCCAGTTTCCACACTCATATAGTGCCCAGTTTGTCCATTAGGGAGTACTGCACACTTGGCTGAGTCTCCAGCAGCTCTTTGTTTCTCATGTTTTAGACAGTTTTTTTGTTACAGGAGACTGTTTTTTTTGTTACATATATTAAGTGCATTATATAGGGAGCAGGAAGCCGGTTGGAATACAGCCCTGCTGCTCATCTGCGTCTCTCTCTTTATGGTGCATTATTTGGAGTTTAATTCATCGTTTAGAAGATCGTTTAGGATTTCCCCAGTATCAAATCACTATGAATTATTCGGTGACCACTATACATTTTTCAGTGTCTACTATGCATTGTTTAGTATCTACTATGAATTATTCAGTATCCACTATGCATCATTTAGTATCTACGATGAGTCACTCTGTATCAACTATTATTCTGTACCCGTTATACATTTTAGGTGTCCACTATGATATTCTGTATCTACTATGGCTCTTTCAGGGTCTACTATGACATTCAGTAGCCACTGAGATTTATTCTCTTATTCATTTGTTACATAACATAGCAGCATATTTCTTTTACTCTACAAAAGGCAGCTGTTCTCCATTTCTCCAAGTTTTTTTCTGGCCAGTTGGTCTTGAGATCACACTTCAATCTTCTGATAGCAAAGGGCAACACATTCTCTTCCAGATAAAAGATTAATTTTAAGATAATGATAATTAACGATGATTAATTTCAGATTTCATGTTATCACTATATACTTTCCCTTATTGTTTATTGCTCTGCTGTACCTTTGTCAAAACGGGAAACAACTTTCATTTGAAAGGAATCTCTTATCTGCTGTGTTATAAATACTTTTGGACAAGGATTGTGGTGCTGACATTCTTATCTCTGCTGGAGGGCGCGTGGGACTTTCCAGCCTTGCTGGGATAAGATGTTGGTAACATTCCAACAGGAATGACTTCAAAACCTTAGAGAAACAGTAACAAGAGCCAGCTGGGGTGACCATTGGTGGATGACCGAAGAGTCAGGAAAACCGTAAGGAGGTCATAGTCTATGATTTTCCTGTTACATATGTTTTTACAAGAAATCACTAATGATGCTGAAAAGGAGCACTCCCTACTCAGCATGCTTAAAAATAGGAGTGCCTGGAAGAGTGAGAAGCTCAAAGATCTGCCATGCAATGTAAAGAATACTTTTAATTATATGAAAGTTTCTTGCTATCAAAACCTTTACACATATAATTCATTTACAAAAATGCATCATTAAGAAATGAATAAAATGTTTTTTCTTTTTTAAGAAGACTTTGTGACACCCTTTTAAAAGAGTTTTCTATTGTAAATTGAAACAATTGCTATAGTTTACTACAGGATACAACACAAGCGTCATAGGTATGAACATTGTTGCGTTAGAATGTTATAGATCCTTAGAGAACCTTGGTTCTCAAATGGGGTCTCAGAAGACTTTTATTGATTTTATTAAAAATGTGCCATGGGTCAAGACTTGTGCCACATTTCATTCAGAATAAAAAAAACCCAACCGTTACACCATTATTATAAGCCATGCACCCTCCAGGACCTTACTAAGGATATAGAGCTGGTCCACTGCTCCTCCTGAATCCGAATACTATCCAACGGACCCTGCTCTCCAGCACTCCTGAATAAACCTTCCCGGGGAGGCTGAGGAGTGTGATCCCACACTTTCCGGTCCCCTTTCTTAAAGAGGGGGACCACCACCCTGGTCTGCTAATCCAGAGGCACTGACCCCGATGACCATGCGATGTTGCAGGTCAAACAACACAGCCCCATAACACCCAGAGCCTTAAGAAACTCCGGGCGGATCTCATACACCCTGAAAAGACTCCTTCAGTTTGACGGAATCCCTTACCGCCGGTGTCCACCAGCGGGTTTGGGGATTGCCGCCACGATAGGCACCAACCACATTGTGGCCACAGCTCTGGTCAGCCACCTCAACAATGGAGGTGTGGAATATGGCCCATTTGGACTCCTTACCTCCCCGAGATGAGTTTGAAGTTCTGCCGGAGGAGTCCTTCTGACTGGTGACTCTGCCAGCCGTTCCCAGCAGACCCTCACAATACGTTTGGGCCTGCCAAGGTCTGACCGGTTTCCTCCCCCACCAGCAGAACCAACTCAACACCAGGTGGTGATCAGTTGACAGTTCAGCCCCTCGAGTGCCCAATACAGGAGGCCACAAGTCCGATGAAACAACCGCTAAGTTGATCATAGCACTGCGGCCTAGGGTGTCCTGGTGCCAATGCACATATTGACACCCTTATGCTTGAATATGGTATTCGTTATGTCCTTACCCACATGAGCATTGAAGTCCCCCAGCAGAACAAGAGTCCCCAGAAGGAGTGCTCTCCAGTACACCCTCCAAGGACTCTAAAGGTAGGTACTCTGAACTGGTGTTTGGCGCATGGGCACAAACAACAGTCAGAATCCGTCCCCCCAACCAAAGGCAAAGGGGGGCTACCCTCTTGGCCACTGGAGTAAACTCCAATGTATAGGCACCAAGCTGGGGAGCAATAAGTATGCCCACACCTGCTTGACGCCTCCCACCATGGGCAACTCCAGAGTGGAAGAGAGTCCAACACCTCTCGAGGAGACTGGTTCCAGAGTCCAGCATGCGTCAAGGTGAGTCCAACTATATCTAGTCGCGCACCAACTTGGGGCTAGTTTTGATGTATTATGTGTTCTGACTCCTTTCTATCAGAGGCATATTTAACCTTTTCAGCAGTTTGTGCTACAGGAGGTCATATTTGGGGTCAGACCAGAGGGATTAGCCTTATTTAGCCCACTCCTATGGCTATAACAAATGTACCACTTTATTAAGAAAGAGCATTTTTCTTTAGCAAATATGACAATCATAAAAATGTGACAACCCAAATGTTTGTAAAAAGCTTTTTTACTTAATTGTTTTAGTAAATCAGTTTTTAATGCTTGTATGCATGATTAGCATTATATTGTCTGGTATAGGAATCATGGCATGTTTCCTCGGTGGTCCAGAAACTTGAGGAAGTGAGAAATTGGCAGGGTGACCTCAGTAAACTTCTGTAGAAGTTTGTGATGGTGAGGTAGATTAAACCTTTCCTTTGTTGCATCATGAATCGTATCACTCCAGGCAGGTGAGCAGATTAGAATCTAGAGTTGGAAATAATAGTCCTTGTCTCTTTGCTTTTCAGGTACTGTTGCTTATTCACTGTTTAGTACATACTGTGTAGGCAAAGGAGTGAAGGGGGCTCGAGTGTGTTGCTGAAAGGCAAAATGGCAGCCTTCCATTTCCCACAGTGTTTACCTGGAGCACCACCAGCAGCCCTCTGGCAAATAAACCACAGCTACCGACCAGACGGGGTGTGACAGCCTAATATATATATTTTTTTTGTCCTGTAAAGCTTGCATATTCATGCTAAATTATTTGTTTGCCTGTTGCTTTCTTTTTTGTTACATTTATTTGTTCAGTTTAACATGCTAGAAACAATATAGCTCTATGTGGCAATCATAGGGGTCCAAATCTCGCCTAAGTCTTGATATTTGTGGTGATGTGTCTCCAGAACATTGATAAAGACAGCACGAACGGGGGGTTCAAACTCACTCAGTGACTTCAGCCAAAGCAAACTGAAATTTTTAGAACATCCTTTTTTTTTTTTTTTTTTAGGTGTTTGAGTTGTCTGTCACGGAGTAGATCAACAATGTGTCATACCTGTATGAAGATATATATTTTCACATCCTTACATAACAGACAAGTTAAAGCACATCAGGTAACAGCTCTCTTGATTTATCTAACCTTCAGTGGAGGAGGACTGTGGTTATTATAAATGCCAATTCGTCCATTAACCACCTGTCCAGTTAATGCAAAATGATGTATGCACCTGATTCAAATGTGTACATCATTACCAGAAGACTACAATATATTACATGAGTGTAATTACTATCGAGACTTTTCTGCAGAAGCATAAAACAGTTTGTGCTTCTTTGCTGGGGCTGCGAGACTAAAGTCGCTGCCAAGTAATGTTTTTAGCCATCATAGACTTTTGTTTTATGTGCCTTTTCTCTCCAGTGCAAAACTAAAGATGCCTATGTTCTGGGTGGTCAGCCATGTTTGACCTTAAAAGAAAAAGTGAACATATGTTCTTAATTTATTATTTGAAACATTTATCCTAATGTGGGTCACAGGAGCCTTTACCAGTGACTGATCAACTGTATATTTGTGCAGAACTGCTGTTAATCATTTGCACATATGAAGCACACAATTCCATTCCAGTATTCGGTGTGTTTTCTACTTGACGGCTAGTGCACAAGTTTTGGATGTTAATAATTATTCCTTGTACTAAATTGCAGATTTTTATTTCCAGGTTCCAGTTTCCAGAGGGCCGCAAACTGACTGCCCTCTGTCCTGACAGTCCCTCTTCGGACAGTCAGACAGACAAACACACTCACACACTGCTTATTTTTGGATTGTGGGAGGAACCTGGAGATCCCGGGAGAAAACTGCACAGACACAGGGAGAACCCTTGGTTGTTCCTTTTGGGTGTTGAACCCATGACCTTTTCACTATGAACTGACAGCACCACCCTACACCCTTCATTCCTTCCTTCTTCTAATTTGTACACCTGAATCCAGTTAATATATTACATTCATTTATTATATCGTATGAATATTCAAACTAATGTTTTGCCTAGCTGGTGGCCTAGTGGTTAGGACGTTGCCATTGCGATCAGAAAGTCGTGGGTTTGAATCCTAGTAACACCACTGAGGTACCCTTGAGCAAAGTTCCATCCCCACACACTGCTGCCCGGTCGCTGTGTTCGTGGCTGCCCGCTGCTTCACTGAATGGGTTAAATGCAGAGAAGAATTTCAAGCTGTTCACACTGTGTGCTGTGGTGTGGTCACATATGACACAAATGGTCACTTTACACTTTAATGATGCCATTGATGCAACAAGCATGTGTTTTACAAGAGCACTGGGCTGAATGTATCTAATATATTCATAATTTCCAGATAAATGTAGCACATCAACATGGTTTATTTACTTTTGGCAATAACTGTGTAATTGTTCTGTCATTATTCTTCGTTTATCATCATTCATTAGATACAATTAGGTATCGTTTCTGGCTGCTCACTGAATGTGGCTTTACAGACTTTGGCAGGCGGTGGTGCTTCTTTTCTTCCTGGAAAGTGACACGGCTTGGCAGAGCTGAGGGGAATTCTACAAGCTGGCTTTGCTCCAAAGGAAACAAAATGCATAATGATTACTTGCCGTTTGTTCAGGATCATCTATGCTGGAGCATGTACCACCTGCAGAATGGCACAGACGTCTGAGGCCACCTGACAGCATTGTATGTAAAGGTTTAATTCGGTTTAATTCGGCTTTTCACTGGGAAAAGCAATAGTCTTAGAATAAAGTGCATTAACACAGTGGATAGGGACAGTACTGTGTGTGTGTGTGTGTGTGTGTGTGTGTGTG
This sequence comes from Hemigrammopetersius urotaenia, assembly GCA_037974485.1. Lineage (NCBI taxonomy): Eukaryota > Metazoa > Chordata > Actinopteri > Characiformes > Alestidae > Hemigrammopetersius > Hemigrammopetersius urotaenia. The sequence continues at coordinate 771 of JBBPDC010027683.1, read as the reverse complement.
TATTCAAGGTTCAAGCCTACTTTATTGTCATCAGCAGCTACATGTGAACCTGTGCATAGTGCGATGAGACATTTTGGCCACAGGAAAAATAAAAAATAAATACAGCACCATTCAGCAAAGTGCAAGTCACAACAAAGACAAAACAATAAACAATAACGCATTAATGTAACAGTATTGTGTGAGCAGGACATAAACTTTTTGGAGTGACTAGTGTTGCATCATTAGTATGATTATTGCACAAGAGGCAGTTAGCAGCATTGAACAAAGTGCAAGGAATGACAAACGTAATATAAAAAATAGACAATGAATAGACAATACAACAGTGTAGTAGTATAGTATATTGTGTAAAACCTCCTGAATTAGTTTGGCCATATCTGAAATTGTATAATCACAGCTTGAAATAAACAGTATCTGAATGGTTTTAATACAAGGTTCAAATTTTGCAAATGCAAATTTTGATTTTTTTTTTTTTTACAGGTTGGCACAGCGTGGATGGCACATTTTGAAATGTTAAACTCTAAAATACAAGAAAATGTTGGTGTTTAATTTGACCTGAGAACTGATACAATCTCACTTGGTAGCTATATGGTTTGACCACTTTGAAAAAAAAGTGTTAATGTTCTACAGAGAGCATAATTGTCATGGCCGGAGGGACTAAACCCCCACGACCATGAACTGCCTCTTGGGAGGAAACAATCCATTCTGGTTCTTTATTATAAGCTCTACAGAAAGCAAACGAGGCTCAGTGGCCGTTACAGGCATCAACTAAAT
>JBBPDC010027625.1:0-12465 GCA_037974485.1 Hemigrammopetersius urotaenia | reverse complement strand
CACACACACACACACACACACACACACACACACACACACACACACACACACACACACACACACACACACACTTTGTAGGTGCACGTGTGACCAGGGTGTTTTACTTGAATGGCCATAATAACACAGAGGATTTTGGTTAGGAGTTCTTATTACATGGTCAGACCAAACAAAAGTTTCACTCGAAACTCTCCCTTAATTGTAAAGGAGAAGGAAACTATTTAGACCATCATCCAGATCCTCCCACTCTGTTCTAAACCCATGAAAACCAAGTAGTGGCTGTAATATGACAAACCCCATCTACATTACTGGTATCTACAGAGCAGCTGTGTTGAAGATATCCTGTTAGAATCCTGCCAGAAGGCACCACTGCAGAAAGAAAAACAAAGAACTCGAGGTGGTGGGGGTGGAACAGCTCACTTTCTTTGTAAAATACAACTGGATCCTTGAAACTTCCCAGCAAAACCAAAACAAACCAAATCACAGAAGGCTCGCTAAAAATACATCAAACACGTCTTCCATGGCTTTAATCAAAGCTACTTATCAGCATAAACCATGCGTGCAATCATTTCAAGGCGAGACATGAAATTAAGCTTTCAGTACAGGTGTTTACACGAATCTGTCAACAGTCAAGATAAACACGGAGAGTGATAACTGGAACAATGCTTAAAAAAAAAAATCCAATAACAAGAGACGCAGCAAAAATACTTTTAATAAATAAAATTATTTTTGCTGCGTTTTTAATAAATAAAAAAACATAAAAACCAAAAATACTCATCCTTGGGGTTGATTTCAGTTTGTCGATTGGGGTGAGAGGACGTTAAACAAATTGTAATCATTCAATATAAAAATGAATAAATGAGTAAATAAATGAAATTTGCTGAGTGTATACCTATTTAGCCTTAATATTTGTGTTTAGGTCATTAACTGACTGTCTCTGTGTTACATGTCAGTTTCATGCAGATATTTAGTTTAACCGAACCAACTAACCAGCAGATAAATGTGGGCGTGTGTCACAGTAATGTGCTTGTAATTTTTAAAACGATAAAAACTATACAGTCCCAACATGGGGTTGATTTAAGATCTTTAGATTCACTGAATGGTTGAACTGTGTGCTTTCATTACTATAACATTGTGTTTCAGCTTGTTCTGCTAAAAGCCTTCCTTCAGAAAAGATTAATCACTGTCAGATTCTTTTCAATGAAGTTGCACCTCAGATTTACTAAGCTTTATCCACACACGATTATTTTTAAAGCATTACATTACTGCTGTCCAGAACCCCAAGAACCCAGACGCTACATAGCCAATGGGACATCTCAAGTTTGACCTACTGTCCGGCCTTTATCCCTCAGGACCAGGGGAACATAAAACGGCCTAATTCTAGGCAGCTAGAATAAACTTTCCCTGTGGATTATACTCTTACCAAAAATGTCTGTTTGCTAAAAGATTGCTTTCTTTTTGCCTGCAGGACTGGCTTTCTGAACCATGACTTCTGTAGCTTCATCACAAACATTGACTCAATCTTGATTAACTATCTTGCAACCATTTCTATTGCTGGCTGCCCATTAAGACTACTGTGGTTTTCTTTTTCTTAAAGGTACAATTTGGTGTTGATTCAACCTCAGCTTGTGCGTAGACTTGTGTGAATTATTTTGTTATTAAATATATTACTGTTTAATAATATTGTCAGGTGAAAGTGACCATTTGTCATACGTGAACATACCACTGCACACAGTGTGAACAGCACGAAATTCTTCCTCTGCATTTAACCCATTCACCACTGGGGAGCAGTGTGTGGGGACGGTACCTTGCTCGGGGTACCTCAGCGGTGCCTAGCGGTCTTGGGAATCGAACCCGGACTTTCTGATCACAGGGCGAATGCCCTAACCACTGGGCCACCAACTGGCCTTAGGAAGTGCTGGATTTTCAATTTGTGTCTTTAATTAGTATCCTACAAGAAGGCCCAGGCTTGTCAGTAGGTCTTTTGAAAGAAGTGGAAGTGATGTGACTACATCAATTCCTGCTGATGGAAATCTGTCATAGCAAGGGAAAACTTAATTCCTCATAAAAATATGAGCAATATTTTCACAGAAATCCATCCTATTCACACGTCTGTAAAACGTGGCTGAAAAAGCTAATGGCTGTGGAATATTATTGCAGAGCTGTAAAATAACATCATCTCAAATTAATTCTATCAGGAGATTATGTTAAAAAAAAAAAAAAAAGACCAGTGTAAATAAAAATAAACAATACAGAGACTTCAAAGTAAGAATCAAAATCTAGTTTTTTCCCAAGTGCACTAATACAGCATTTTACAGCACATTCCATATAATCGTGCACAGAAAGAAATCAGAAAGAAATTACTGTAACACTGAAAAGACCAGGTTGTTCAAGTGAGTACATGTAAATTAAATGTTGGCTCACGTGCAACTATTTAGAAGCCATTCTGCACAGCCTTAATAAATGAGGCCCCAGGCAGATGCTGCCTCACAACCCCGTCCTCTCTGTAGTGTGATTACACATGCACGCTTGCACACACATGGCATGTACACATTACATAATGACCAGTGCACACATGTTCTATAGGACGTACCAGATATGCCTATAGTCCTTATAGAGCCTGGAAAATAGTTAATCGAACCGTTGTGTACAGTTCTCCAACTCAGTGTGTGAATGGCATGAGAGAAATGCCAACTGTACAGCAATGATTGACTTATGAGGCCCCCTACACTCCACTATGCTTGAGTAGAAGAGTTCTAACAATGGGAACTGGGCCCTCAGTGTCACACTGATCAAGTTCTTAACCACCATAATTGAGAAAAAAGTAATATAATATTTGGTATATAACATTTGGGATATAATATACAGTAACAGAGAACGTTATAATTGCTGTTATTATTTCACTATAAGCACAAGATCACCAAAAACATGAAAAAAGGAAAGTAGAAAAGTGGAATTTAAAAATGTGAAATCTACAAGAAACAATGTCACAAAAGCTCACAGAATACGGCGTTGAATACTGGAGTTTAAAGCACATGCTCAGTTGCATTTCAGCGTCCCAAACCGCCTCTGGAAACGTCTGCATCAGAAGTGTTAATCAGAAGCTTTATGTACTGAGTTTCCATGGCCAAGCAGCCACACACAAGCCTAAGATAAGTATGGAGTTAGAGCAGCATAAAGCACATTGCAATTGAACTGACGAATGAATGAGGGTGCTCAACTTCACAAATGCTTGTGGTGGAAAGGAGGAAAACTGATGCAGCCATGTCCCAACATCTAGAAGACAGATTTCAGAAAGAGAAGATGGGGAAGCGACTTCTTATAATTGCTCAGGTTTTTAGATTACTGTACTTATAGGTCAGTATAACGCAACCATTATGGTGATGCTTAGAGTAATTTCAGCCATGCTAGTGGTGAAGCCATGATTTGAAGTTTGCAAGCATAAAATGCTTGGTCCATAAACTCTTACCACAATACAAAAAGAAGAATTTATCCTGATGTGTCCTTTCACAAATTAAAACTAATGTTTGAAATTAATAATGTTCTCTAAACTTAGGTACCGTCACAAAAACTGTGTGATTATGCGGAAACAGACAAAATTCTGTACAGCTTGTCTAACCTAGCAACAACTACAAAAAAAAGGAATTATTTCTAATTCAGACTCCGCTTGAAAGAATATAAAGTCTTACCTGTAGGCTAGCCTGCACCGCCATCACTGTAATCAGGAGCCCTTTCACCTCTTCATTCTGAAACACAGCACAAGAGCAAGTACGAGTGAGTAAATGAGAAAGAAAGACAGGGTGCAAGGAGGAAGCACACCCCTCTCCAGAATCACACAGCCTGCTAGAGTTTCTCTCGGGTATACATAGTTTTTTCTGAGAAGGGCGTGTGACCAAACAGCTTAGCCTTAAACATCCCTTCACAACAGTTTACCCATATGGACATTACGGTCCTTAGACTGCCGGTCACAAAAGATTCACAGGCAAGTGGAAAGTCTCGATCAGTAACGGGCACAGGCTTCTGCTACACAGGCAACTCCCACCGAGAAACAGCTCAGCTGAAACCCAGTTCTCAATGGAAGTGAAGAAATTTTCAGGTTAGATTTTTTCCCCCAATTTCATGTTTAGAAATGAGCTCAATTTTCTCAATTCTTATGCAACTATCTTCAGCGGCGGCGTTTGAGAAAAGCCCCATTTCCTGTGGTTCTGGAAGTATGTCATTCCAGTAATCCACTGGGAACCACAATACACTAATAAGACTGCATAAGCCATGAATGTCCAGGCTGAGGAGGTGTGATGATGTATGTTTGTTTGTTTCTTAGACCTGTACTTTACAGTGAATACATCTGGCTTGCTCTTAAATCAAGCACCTCACAGGACACAAAACACGTGCAGACAAAAGAAAAACAAAGCAAGCTTCGTCTTCCCTGTGGATTAAGACAGTTTAGTCAACATCAGCACGGCTGAGGAAACAAAGCAGGATTCAAACACTCAAACCAGCAAGTGAGAACAGAGGAACAAGATACTTATTCACTGTAACATTATTAATATTTATTACATATGTTAGACCATCATGAGAAAATTAGCACACGATTAAAACAGGAAAAACAAAATGAGGATCAAAATCATGCATTAAAGATTTTTCTAAGTGAGCTTACACGATATCACCTTATAGTCCAGAGAAAATAGTGGCAGTGACTACGAACACAAGCTCACCTGAATAGCTGAAACAGACAAAAGATCCCTTTCCACATATAGTGAGTGAGTACAGACTCATCTGCTGGTTTTAGTGTCTGTAGGTAAATCACTACTGATGCTGTAGTCCAAAGAGAGCAGTGCAGCCAACAGCTCAAACGTCAGGTCAGCTGCCCGTCACGCTTCTCAGAGCGACTCGGCGAGTGAGGGAGCAGAGCAGCAAGTGAGTGGACGCGGGGAGAAGGAGGAAAGTAGAGAAGGAGGGGTGAGCGGTGGGGACTAATGAAGAGACTCAGCTGAGCACAGACCTAACCCTGCCGGTCTGGGCCAGGCTTTTACAATGCTTCTATTGTTACACATTCACTCACTCACTCACACCGAGCAGGTTCACATGAGGCAGGGGCTTGAGCCCTCAGTGACAAAGTGTTTCCTTCAACAAAATACAAAAGAGTGCTGAAATTTTGAGTGGACAGAATCAGAAGGGAGAAAAAAAAAATGAAAGGCAGGAAAGAGGAGAAAAGAGAAAGATAAAAAGGCAAATCATGAAAAAGGGAAGCATGAGAGAGAAGAGAGACAGAGAAAGATTTATGAGAAAAGCATGGGGGTGAAAACAAAGACCATTTTTCAGTCTGTTGGGATGGTGCTCAGCTTCAAGCCCACTAAATGTCACCCAGCGGAGGAAAGGAGGGGAGGAGAGAGGAGGACAAACAAAAATCCGTTTCATGTCGCAGCTGGTCGAGTGGGCTGTGTAAAGGCCAGACCACGACCCGGTGCCTTTGGCAGGGCGCTGCCACATTCTCCAGCGGGCTCCGCCACACACACAACAGGGACATTGCCCTCTCTCACCAGCGGGGCAGGACCTGAGCACAGAAAAATGCCAACCACCCCTACTGGAGCCAATGGTCAGGGCAAGTGGAAAGGCTCCATCATTAACTGCCACCCAGCTTCTGCCTCACCAGGCAACTCCCACTAAGAAAGAGCACAAATGGTGGAGGGTAGACATCTTTAGGTTTGATACAAGTTTTCTGTTCTGTGCCATGTGTTCAGTTTTATCCTTTATTTAAAAACTGTCTTGATTCTAAATAATCCTTATTACAGAGACTGGTTTGGGTCAAAAAATAAAAATCAGTATTACACACTCAAAAACAATACAAATACAAAAAAGCTAGTGTCATAAGACACCTTACCAACTCCCCGCCCACACCTAAATTGTCTAGAGTTTTACAAACAGCAGTTTTCTCAAGACCCCATTCAGCACTGCGTGCCTTACTAAATGCTTAAAATCCTACCCCCAAAAACATCTCTTGCACCAACAGCAGAACTGCAACTGAACACACCCACCCATTCTTTTCTCTGGACATTGTAGCAAGGCTACAATGACTTTCACTGGACGGACTGAAGAGACAATTTGTCTACCAGTTTGACTACAATGTCCACTAATGCTGTAATCCTGCAATAATGACTGTCTGCATGAGTTGCAGCACAGATTTGGGGTTTTAATTAATCGTGAAGACGCCGGTCTGAGTGGCCTGGAGAGTAATGGCAGAGGGGGATGAGAGGAGGGCAGCATCCACATGCTCCCCACGCAGGTCATCTAGCGCAGGCTCCGTAATCGCCTAAGAGGATCATCGCTCTACACATGTCCCGAAGGGCTCCTTCGCGTCACCCGCAGACGGCAGACGGCACGTGGCACACGCGTGTGTGCGTTAATGTCTGAGGGTGTGCACCAGTGGCTCACACATGGGTCCTAAAACTCCCCCGCCTCCATCAGCCAGGACATCTCCTCCTTTCTCATTGTGGTCTTCTTTGTTGACTGATTCATTTTTGTGTGCGCGCTTAATTAACCTGTCAGTTATTTTTTATTATTGCTCCCCCACTGCCACACACACGCAATTAGCGGGTGCTTGATGCTCAGTTTTCAATGCTGTGCTTCAGGAGCCCCCCCACCCTTTGTTTTCTGAAGGAAATCCCCTCTCAAAGACTAGTATGATGGAGACCCAGCTGCCACCCAAAGAGCTCAGCTTCATTCATTATAATCCAAATTCAGCAGCTGAGCTACTTGAGCCAGTAAAATCTTTTACCATGCACAAAGGTGTTTTTTGTAGAAACCTCTCTTTTTAAGCATGCTTTACTGTTAATATCACACATTTCAACAGTTAAGGCCTAAATTAGCAAACAAAAAAATCACTGTCTATATGTTAGCTTTATCATTGTTTCAAGTTTCATGAGTTTATGAGTTTGATCCTCAGCAGTGCCACAGTCATGCATGCCCTGAAGCTCAATACAGCTCGACTGAATGGCCGCCTCCTCTTCATCCATAAATGTCTGTTAGCTGACAGACCAGAATTAGCGTTTAGCAGTCCATGTTAGTGGCAGCAAGGAAAGATGCAGCAGGACATTGTGTGACTCAGAGGAAGAATATGCTAGCCGTGTTGGTGGCATTGTGTGTTTGGGGAACCTATGAGTGAAATCAATCAAGGATAAATTTGTGAGGAAAAATTAGTGCAGTTCCTGGCCACCCAAAAACCACAATATTACAATAACAAAAAGCGAATCAGACTGGAAAGGACAACATTGAACACGAAAACAAAATTAACAAGAGACATATTAAAGACCTTGAAATACTAACATGTAAAGAGTTACTTCACGAATTATGGCTAATCATTCTAATCATGCACACTAAGCAATTTTCATTGCATTTGCAGTTCATTACACTAATGCTCAGAGCACATAACACTACAGGGCAACTGTAAAGTTGAAGAAGATTCAGTATAACTGAAACTGCATAAAGGCCAAACATTCGCAGGTGTAAACAGTAACCCAAGTGAAGTGTGGAGCGTTGAGAGTATGGAAGGTAAAGCAGACACACAACAGCTGACGCAATTAGGGTTTCGAAAAGTTCATCCAGTCTTCGCTGTAACAAAAGTAATCCCACAGAGATGGAGAGTGGGGAGAAGAAAAGATGGTCGTCACCTGGGAGTGAAAACCACTTGCTCTCAGAAAGTAAACAGAAGCCGTTGCCTTGGCAATGCTGAGCTGCTTCAAGTCACAATAAAAAAAAGGAAATGTCCTACACCAAAGCAATCACCAACAAACTACTGTGGTCTCCATCTCTATTGTTAGCTCCCCCTGCTCAATTGTCAGCTGTCTCATTAATAAACAAGCAGTAATCCAAGATTCCTAATGACCACCAGCGGGCCATGCAGACAGCACCACACATATGGCTGAGAGGAGCTTTAAAGACATTAAGCCTCCCATTCATTCACACCGGGGTTTTCCCCATTTGCTTCATGTTCTCCAGTGCAGTCTGATGCTGTTTGACAGATGGACTTTAAGCTGGCAGTTGGATTTTTGATGTATTATGAAATCTCAGACCGATTCATGTTCCTCCATTTACACTACAAAACAGCAAAACACACGAAAAAGCAACAGTAGTTCAACAGTTAAAATATTCAAATACAGCAAAAAATGTATGCTGTAAGACTTAAACAGTTTCGTGACACTTTGCTTGTGTGTTGATAAGTCGGTGCATACAAAGTACATATGTCCGGCATTAAACGGTGTCATTTTTATTTCACTTTTCAAAAACTGTTACTATGCAAGACTGTTTATTCTCTTTTTGAAATGACAGCGAGTGTTCTTTAAGTACTGACAAAAGTATTCATTATATGATGAAATTGATTAAAATACTATCGCACATCCCTTTTTCAGTGTACAGTGTACAGACCAAAGCTGTAAATGAAAATTCAACAGGCCTTTCGTTCAAAGCAAATACCTCAACAATACACAAAAAAACATACAGTTCAAGCTCCTACAAGGTCTGGGTAGATACAGTGTAGGGAAACACCTGCTGTTCTCTGCTCCTGTGGGGAAGGAAGCAGGAATCGAGGACCCTCGACCTTTACTTACGAGATTCACACGCACACACACACACACACACACACACACACCTATATATATATGGCAATGATGGGCTTAAAACAACACGCAACGACTATACTGAAGCGCTAATACAGAAATTTGTCTTCTAATCAAAGAAGGAGTGTTAGTTAGATGGGGAGAGCTGTGGTAATCAAGACTGATCTGAGTGTGTTAAAATAACAGCTAAAAAAAACCAAAAAAAACAAAACACAATCTGTAAGGCAAATTCCTGGTTAAATGGTCAAAGGCCGAAACACAAACAGTTATCAAACCTGTACCAACACACTAGAGAGGTACTAACCCAACCTTTTGTCACAACCTGTTTAAAAACTTGCCACGGGCTACAAGAAATTTCTCCACGTGTGCACGTTTCCAAATGTGCAAAAACATTTTTGTATTTTCTCCTCTAGGACGATAACCTGAGACAGTATTCTGGTGAGACTCGTCCAGTCTGCTGTTTTGAATCTCATCAGGAATTAGCTCAGGTATCAGAGCGTAATGTGGCTCAGCTTGGACTGGAAAACAACACATACAGCTACTGGAAAACTTACCAGTAACACGTCGGTGTTGGGGAATGCAGACTGTTCCTTAATATTCCGAGCCTGCCATACACTCAGCAACATCCACTCCGAGCGCCTGGCTGTCGGGCTGAAGCGTGGACACCTCAGCTCTACGTGTCTAAAACTTTCTCCTCCCGTGCAGCGTGCGTGCATGAGCTGCTGTTTCACCACCCGCATTCAGACAGCGCCTGTCCTCGTGCGCTGTGATTGGTCATCAGTTTATAGCCACGCCTCCACTCCCGAACAGCTCAAGAGAACGGCGTGGCCCTGAAATCCAGAAGGGCGGGGCTATCCGAAAAACAGGTGGGTAAAAAATAACGTGGCGTGGAACGTTCAGTTGAGAAGGGAATGTTGTTCGAACAAGCCAATCAGAGCGCAGCCTCGAGCTCTCAACGTAACTGAGGCGGGAAAAGACGGGGGCGGAGCTTGTCTAGGGGGTAACAACCGCCACCGTAAACACGGGAAACCATGGAAACACAAGGAGAACACACATTTTAAAACTTAACTACCGCTCTGTTCTTTCTAATAATAATAATAATAACAACTCTTCTTTGCCCACTGGCTAATCTTTCCCTTATACGATTATTTACAACAGTAAACCGTTGTTCAAAGAAAAAAGTAACACTGTTTAACTATATTACAACCACCTCCTTAACGTTGTGTAGGCACGCATTTGTCCGGCCTGGTGGTTAGGGTGTTGCCCCTGTGATTGGAAGGTCATGAGTTTGAATCCCAGGACTGCTAGTAACACCACAGAGGTACCCTTGAGCAAATTACTGTCCCCACACACTGCTCTCCGGGCTGCGTGTCTGGCTGCCCACTGGTTCATTTGGTTGATGGGTTAAATGTGTTAAAATTTTGACAATAAACAAGAGTCTGCATGGGCACTCTGGATGCTGCTGCAGCTCATATGCAGCAGTACAGCTGTGATGCACTGTGTGGTCTGACTCCTTTATATCATAGCCAACATTATACTTTTTCAGCAGTTTGTACTACAGTAGCTCTTCAGTGGGATCATACCAGACAGGCTAGTCTTCACTCCCTGCATGCATCAGCGAGCCTTGGGCCCTGACTGCTCACTTGTTAGCCAATATATCCCGCCCCTTGACAGGCACCATCTAAATAATGTTGTTGGCATTGGTATTCAGTAAAGTTGAGAAGTTGAAATCATGACGGCAAGACTTGAAAGCAGCCAGAACAACATTTGCACAGATAGTAAGTCAAACAATTGCACTCCAATCACCTCTGTTCCTACACCCCACCTCAAAACTCACCTGCTAAACAGAAGCACAGACATGCTCATCTAAAATATGCACTTGCCCCTTTAAACAGATGAGAATAATTTGCAATTATGTGAGACATCATGATGCTGCTTGGTTTTGCCCTAATATAAGTGTATCACTTGCCAACTAGCTAGAACTTCATGGAGCTTCTGGAATGCACATGATACAGGAGCTACACAAAACTGGACATCTTGCCCAGCTTGTTCTTTTTTGCTTTTGCAATATGGCAGATACACTAATGTTTTATGTGGGTTTGATTAGCATCATGTCAGTACTCAGTGTAATCCATAACCCATACAGCACCAAAATATTACAGCTTTTGAATATAAATATGCACAATTTCAGTACCAGAAAGTTTTATTGATCACAGAGGAAATTGCTTATGTTGCAACTGCACAGACACACAGAGACAAGAGCAATATTAAATATAAAGTCTAAATATATCCAGTAAAAACACTACAGAAAATATTCAGCATGAAACATAGTATTATATACGTATACACAAATGCTGGGGTGCAAGTACTATAGATAAGTAACTTATAGTTAAGTGAATTTAAAATCCTCTTTACACTATTTTGCACCAGACATCATATTAATACTTGTAAATACTAAACTATCTTTGAAAAATGTTATATTGTACTTCCTTTCTACTTCTTGTAGTACTTTTTTTTTTTTATCTTTCAGTGTAATTTTCTATGTGTTTATGTAAAGCTGGGGGGAACACAAGTCTAATAATTTCATTACGGGTAATGGTGCTACATTGTTATCTGTATATGACAATACATCCTGAAACCTGAAAATGGTTAGGTGTGCGTTATTGCACAATAGAGATATGTGGTATATAAGAGATATTGATACAAGTAGTTATAGTGAACTGTAGTGATATTTCACAAGGTTTTATCAACAAGTGCCTGGAAGGACTGAAAATGTGAACTGTGTCTAAATCTGATTTTCACTTTCTCCTCTACACAGTGTTTTAAAAGCAGCTTTACACATTTCTTCCCTCTTAGTCTTTTCTAAGTACTCTAAACCAAACAAATCTCTGGAACAACAGGCCCATTTAAGACATAGCACCACACCATGTTCAGTGATCTGAAATCTAGCTATTTTATAACAAGCAGTATCAGATCAGCGAGGAACTTTTATCACTTAAGTTCTCCAGTTTCTCAAGGGACACTTGTGTTAAAGGAGCTGGATAATAGAGGATTAAAGTAGTACTGCAGAGCAGAGACTGAACTGTGTCACTTGTGTCATAATTAGGTGAGGATTTCTAGGTGTGTCATAATTAGGTGAGGATTTGTTTAAGCGCATCTAAAATCTGATTATCCCGATCAGGGTCATACAGAGGACTACATCCACAGCTTCCGCCACACAGAATCTAATATATAGAAAGTGATTTATTTTCCCATTAGAAAGGGTGAACAGACCGTTTAAACTTCTGAAAAGTGCAGCATATTACATCACGAAATGACAATGAACACGACGGATCCTGAGACATTGTTTCACTGGGGTAAAAAACTAAGACAAGACAGAGCACTCATCCTACAGCAGGCTTCTTCTTTTTATGGCATTAACGACTCTTCAAGTCGAAGTCGAGTCAACTAGTCGTTTGATGCCGTCATCACACACAACGGAGGAACACATGCGTCCAACATTGAGCAACTTGAGCAAATAAAGTTCTCTGTAACATTAACAGTCAACATGACAATTAAACTAAACTAAACAAAGACTGGTGCCTTGAATTTTCTGGTAAATTTAAGTGTACAACTGTGACTAGGAACAGTTTAAGCCGTGACAGGACGACTCCCTGCAGTGCTAGCGTTAGCCATGTTTCAGATGCAGAACGCCGGTACTGTTACTGTACTTTAACACGACTTGCAGGTTGTGCAGGTCACCGTGCTGTTTGTGTGTCTAGAGTGAAGTATCTCCATACGTAGTCTCAGCCTCAGACGTCACGCCCACGGAACGTTGGCTAAACGTCTGATGCATATGGTACACTTAACTGGAAAC
>JBBPDC010027606.1:0-12466 GCA_037974485.1 Hemigrammopetersius urotaenia | reverse complement strand
TTTAAAATAAACGAAAACAAACCAAGCCTCATTCTTTAGAACTTTTTGTTGCTTAACTTTGCTGTATTGTGAACCGTGACCCCAAAACCAAGGTACGTACCGAACCGTGACATCTGTGTACCGTTACACCCCTAAGCATGACATCATTTATTCTGTTCTGCTGGGTGATAAGATCAGCCAATACTCCCAAAGACAAAAGGATACTTTAACATAACCTTAAAAAATGATAAATAAAAAGAACGCTAATACACAGATGCCAAAAAGACCCCACAAATATTTCAGGGATGCCCAGCCTTCCACAGTCCAATATTTCTATAATTAATTTCTTCTGTTTCAGTTCACAGTTAATTCCCTAAAAACAATGTTTAAATAAACCTTTAATTCTAATCTAATATGCACTGGAGTGCAACAGATTGAGACCATGACCGCAGTTACATCAGTTTGGTTAAGGGCTGATTCAAAATATACAGTTACACTGAATAAACACACAAGATCGGTACCGTGAGCTGTTTAGGAAGGTGTTCTATGATGCGTGACAGGAGACTCTTGCTGGGCTTCTCAGAGCACAGGAGAACAAGGTTGACATTCTTGTCCCCCCGCAGAAGCAGACCCTTGGCCAAGACGCCAACCCTCATCACTCCCTTCAATGCTCTGTTAAAATGGAAGACAAAATCCAAAGTAAAGGGTCAAGAACTACCACTCAATCAATACTAAAGTAGACAGTTTCGACAGGACCTCATGAAGGTAAACACTACAATTTTAAGTTTTCATTGGTGATGTCCTTGACCAGTGGTTCCCAACCTGGGGTCCAGGCCCCCCTTGTACACATTACATTCATAAAATCCCAATGTCAGAGAAACAGAGAAGTGTGTGTATAAGAGTTTAAGAACAAAAGCCTACCACAGCCGTTTCTTTTTTGCAAATAAAAGTTTGTAATTAATCACTTTATTCTATTTGCGCGTCTATGAGTTTGGGTTGGGGGGCCTGGCTTGTGTTGGACAAAGGCAAGGGGGCTTCAAGGAAAAATGGTTGGGAACCACTGCCCTAGACTACAAATGAATATACTCATAGTAATTTAAGGTACTTTACTGTCCAGTTTGGATTAAAAAAAAAGGCTAAAATCTCTAATGAGACAATAAATGCTCAGGTCAGAAAGACAGAATCTGTAACAACACAAGCAGTGAAGAGATCCAAAAAGGTCTACAGCAAAACCAACTTGATTTACCGGTCTTTGGGAGGCTCTTTTTTCTCTTTGTCTTCTTCTTTGTCCTTGTCCTGGTCAGTAATTATGTCAGATACCAGCTTCAGGGCACGTTCTGTAATGGACACAATCTTCTGGATGGCCTGGAGCTCATCTTCAGAGGGGTAAATAGCTGCGTGTTTGGTCATCACATAACGATCATCAGAGGAATCAGGGCGACGTGGGGGCTAAAACAACACAGATCACAACAAGCAAGTCATGAAGAGTAACTCATGTATGGTTTGTACATGAGCATGTGCAAACATGTTACTTAAAGGAATACATCAAAAGGAGTTATTTTCTTCTTCTTTTAAAAATCCTAATTGGTTGTAAAGCAGTGTAAGGGGACAAGGGGCCATGTTTCCTGCTTTGCATCTAAGCGTCACATTTTTAATTTACAAGACTAATTTCTATATTAATCTTTTTATTTGTTCATTATCTTTGTTCTGAGACTATGACAATCCCTGCGTTTTGTTTTAACTTTGTGTTATTCACTGTCAACACACTGAAGCACTTCGAGTTGCATTTCATGTATGCAAGACGATATTTTTACTGAAAAGGCTGTTCTAAAGTGCTTCTATCTTGTGAAAGACTAACCACAGGTCCTTGCGGCTGTGGCATGGGCATTCCAGGCCTCACCCCAAGGAGACCGGGTGGTCCAGGTGGACCCTGTGGATATCCACCATCAGGCATCCTGCGCCTCTCCTCCCAGTGGTGCTGCTCTTCCTCCATTCGTCGCCAGTACATGTCCTCCTCATAGCGCCTACAGCGAGGAAAGGCAATTACAGATCCAACATCGAATCAAAAAATCAATCTTAATATCTGGATCGAGATTCGCACCTCATCTCCATCCTCCAACGCTCCTCTTCTTCTCGTCGTCTCCAGTACTCCTCTTTCTGCATCTGCTTCCTCATCTTCTCCTCTTGGATCTTCCGGGCTCTGATGCTAGGCTTTACTTCCACCTGGAGGTCTGGGTTCACCTTTTTCTGCATTGCGAGAATTAAGTGGTTAAAGTATCAGAAACGCAAGAAAGTGTCACAAAAGGGAGCTGCTTAAGTTTCTAGAGTAGGTACATTTTTGTCTAGAGATGCTTAAGTAACGGACACAAAAAATGTAACCTGCTTTAGTGAAATTCGACCCACAACATGCTGGCAATAATTAACTATTACTACAAAGCAACCAAACCTAGTAGAAAATCTCCCACACACACACACCTTATACTGCAGACGATGTCTCCTTCCCTTTAGATGCATCTCCTTTGCATTGGGATCATTAAAACTGCATTCACACAGTTTGCAGTGAAACCGGATGACTTTTCCTTCATCGTTCCGAACCTGTAAAATCAGACATCGTTGTTATGAGTACGTTATAGTACATGTTATTTAATAAGGTGTTCTGTTAGATAGCTTTCGCAAAACACATCATTAACACACTATACATATTAAATGCTTAATCTGTTGTCCTTTTTCTTTAATATTGTTTTCTTTGTTTTATTTATTAATATTATTTTGTTTAATCTGTATAACAAAGTTCCTGCTGTATACTGTAAATCACTTTGAGCTGCATCCTGATGTATGAAAAGCGCTCTATAAATAATTGATCAAACTTTGGTAAATGTGTCCATGTTCTTTTGTAGTTAGTGAATTAGGTCACCTCTTCAACATAGTCATGTCCAACAGGTTGGACATCACTCTGCAAAGCTGCCAAGGCGGACTGCGGGGACAGAGGATCAGAGACATCATTCTTAACCTCCTGTGACTGTGTTACCAGTGAGGTCTGGGCAGGTTTAGCCGACTCAACCTTTGAGTCGTCCATCTTAACACCAGTGGTCTGCAACTTATTTCCACCTGTAAAAGCAGAAAAGTATAAATATTAGGTAAACCTACGTTCGATTTTTGAAAGCTCAATGTAACAAATGTCATTACTACAGGGTACACCATACTGCACAATGCAAAATGGGTTATCCTATATAAAATGTACGATAAATACAATTCAAAGTAGGGTTGGGTGATTTGGCCTAAAATCAAAATCTTGATTAATTGAACATTTTAACTCGATTACGATTAATGAACGATTATTTATTTATTTTTATTTAGTTCACTGACAAGTCACTCAGTTGTCTCAGTGTTTAAGCTCTCCATGCTCGACATGTCGGCGGAATAACGTAACATAATGGAGCGGGGTCATGTGACTCCACACACGGTAGTGTTTTTAAAGAGAAAGTAATCGACCTGGAAAAATGTTATCGATTATAGGTTCTGAATGTCGATTACTTTTCGATTAATCGCCCAGCCCTAGGTTTTTATTTGCTTTATTTGCTTTTTATTCGAATAAATGAATCTTGACTACATACAACATAAATGTTCCAGAACTGGCCATGCTTATGGAACACAAATCTGTAATACAAGGTGGGGAAATGCACATGCAACAAAACCCACGGAATGGTACCTACCGACAAAGTTGATCTTGGGTGTGTTGACCTTTTTGACAGCAGTTGCAGTGATGGAAACACTGCTCGAGACAGGACTCTTGCCCTGTGCGGCAGAGGTCATGGTGCTGTTTACCATGCCAACAGGTTTCAGGTAGGACGAGTTTGAGATGGTAGAGGAGGAGGCAGGCAAAGCAGATACAGTGCTGCTGGTGGAACTAATTACAGCGGCACTGGCCATCTTGCTGGGGACTGACGTGGTAGACGTGGACACCTGTGTCACCACACTGGGTTCTGTTGAAGGAATGGGCTTTCCCAGTTTGGTGTGCAGTTTTACAACCTACCATGGAAGGGAGAGAAACAACCAAGCAGAAATATTCAGAAGTCTGGACCTATTAGGGTTAACATTTGCTTTTAGTGATTTCTTACTCATAACTCATTGAGGTAGAGAAATTGGGGAAAAGGTGTGGGCATATAATTTTCACATAAACAAAACCTATGATTATATTTTTATTTATAAAACGTTGCAACATATCTAATCAAACACAAAGGGAAAAAAGTAACCCTTAGTCTAAACTACAATGCAGGTCACAGCGAGGAATGAATTACTTACTTTCTGGTGTTTTGCTCCACGGATATGCGCAGCGTAGGCATCCGCCCCAGTGCAGGCGACATCACAGAGTTCACAGCGCAGTTGATTCTGCGTTCCGCGAGCTGAGCTGCTGCCCCCGCTACTGCTGCTACTGCTCTGAGAAACCTTCAGTGCTGCCTCCTTCTTCTTGTGCTTCTGTCCCTCCAGATGCTCTTTATATGTCTGGAAGTGAACAGAAAGTCATTCATATGTGAAACATTCTCAACTGTGGTAAGTGATAATTCCATGCCTAACAGCTCGGATAGAAATTAATGTGTGCACATCCAACGTTGAGAACAATATTACTGGGGGGGAAATGAATAAGGTGGGGAGGGATGAAACAAAAACAATGTTCCAGCACCTACTGCCTTAGGCTTAAACTCCCCACACATACAAATAGCACCTACACTGCTGAAAAGGGGGGAAATGCACACACACCCAAAAGCATGACGTACCTGTGGGCCCGCACAGCTAATTTTGCAGACGTCACAGTAGTGTATTTGTGGCGGTTTTGGGGGTTGTTTAGGCTTGAGCATTTTGTTCTGGAAGGGGGTTTTCTTGGTGAATGTGCTGCCAGTCCAGGCTGCAGAGGCTGCGGCAGCTGCAACAGCTTGCTTCTGCTGCTGCTGCTGCTGTTGTTGCTGGTAGTACGAGGATGCAGCAGAGTATACAGCTGCCTCATAGCCTGAATAGGACGTGCCTAAAAACAAGAGGATTGATTAGACAACTTAGAATAAAAACCTGTATCCACACGGACCCTTTGGTGTTAAGAATGGACACTCAGATGCCAAATTAACTAGTACTGCTAATGTTCATATTATATTTGGGATATAAAGATTAAAAGTATTCAGAGGTCTATACCCTTAGGGAAACCTAAAGGATGGTTAACATTTATGTTTAGTTATTTCTCACTGTAGAGAAACTGTGAAAAATGGTGGGCATAGAATTAGTAAGTTAGTAGTCAAATTCGCAAAAGCTGATGGTTCACCACAATATAAGAAGGGTGATAGAAAACAACTTGTTTTAACCAACATGTACATTCAAAGTAGGGCTGCACGAGATTAGGAAAACATGCGATAGCGTTGTTGAGTGTTGCGATGGCGATATCACATGCTTTATAGTGTTAATGTTTTTCTGCTTCAGATTTGCTGGTAGCAGAGACTCCAGACTAGTCTATGCACAAAAAAATTTTATGCAATATTTCCATTCCAGCATGTTTGTTTGGTTTTTTTTTAAATTTACAAAATGTTAAAAATAATTCAAAATCTTAAATAAATGTAAACATAATTCCAATTATAGTAAGTTCTTAGCCAGGAAAAAATAGCAAAAGGATCAATCTATAACAGCAGCACAGAAGATGAAGAAACTGCCCCAGTGATGTTTTTGCCCTCTTCTCTGTGGCTCTGGGTGAAGAGTTTTGGAAAAACACCATTTACTGCAGTTCAGTCAGTCTTTCGCGATATGGATATTGTGCATGTTGATATCGCGATGACGGTAAATTTGCGATATATTGTGCAGCCCTAATTCAAAGTAAGTCAATGTTGGAGAAAATTACATTTGATGGAGCATTGAATTATTTTCTATGACCAAACAATTACTTTGTAAGAATCATAATGACATGTACAGTAGGGCTGTTACCACTTGATTTAAAAAAAACGTTATATAGTGGATATTATCGGCATTAACGCGCTGCGTTAAAGTGAGACCCGCCGTTAATCTATTCACAAAGTTGGGTTGGGAGCTGGGTCTGTACTACGCAAGCTATGATGACTTTCACCTTCATATTTTAGCGCGGATGTATACCTAGCCGAATTGCACACCAAAATAGACCTAACGACGCCCGTGCTGTGAAACCCGTTCTCAAAGACTTACTTTTAGTCATTATTTGGGTAGCACACATATTCTGAATGCCTTCGGCAGAATTTAAATGAGCCATTTTAATCTAGATTAATTCCAAGATTACAGTGAGATTAAACTAGATTACAAAATGTAATCTATGCCCACCACTAATAACATTCAAGTTTACCTTGCAATTTGTGGCAGTACAATTTGTATTTCCACAAGGGGAACAATTATGATTAAAATGACTATACAATTCGAATGCATGCTTGATTACTTACAGAATGAATAGGGTCAATAGCAACTGCTTGAGCCAGTGGCTCAAGAAAGTTGGGTTTCTTACCAGAATATGTGACGGCATTGGTGCTGTAGGTGGGGCTCTGGGAGTAAGACGGGACGACCGAGGCTGCAGCAGCCGCAGCAGCAGCCACCGGCTGCACAGCCGAGGACACAGGATAGATGGAGAAGGTGGAGGTGGCTGGGCTTGGGGTGGCTGGTTTTATAGCTGTAACTTGACGCGTTTGTTGGGTCTGTGTGTACGGGGTAGCTCCCTGGCTGTATCCAGTCTTGGGTGCTAAAATAAAGCATGGGACAATAGGACAAACTTAATGATTTGCCACTAGGATTACATGGCAGCTTGTTTCAAAGATTCTTATGAAAGCCTGGGAGGTTTCAGAGGGTGTAATTTGAGAAGTAATTAATGTCTGCCAGTTATATAACAGCTCCCAATAACAGTCAATCTAGTCCAGGACATCTCCTTCAAGCAAAACAAGGTTCAGCAGCAGAAATAAAGACTAAGCAAACAAGTAAAGATGAATACATATAAGGGCACTTAAACAACAAGTAAATTCATCACCTGTTTGATAGTAGGACTCTGCAACAGTGGGCTGAGGTTGGGCAGCTGCTGCAACTACAGCTGCTGTAGCCGTAGGCTGCTGATAGTACTGTTTACTGTCGTAAGCTACAGCCGGAGCTGAGGACCGAACATAAGAATAGGTATCCTGCAAGAGCAACAAGAAATCTAGTTACCGAAGCATCTGTACAAGGAAACAAAAAATGTACAGTGTGAAGATTAGCTAAAGCATTTTACATTCAAAGTGTTCCATTTCTCCAGATAGCTTTAAGATTGAACAAATGCGAGATTCGGCTGCTGGTTTCCCAGAAATCCATTTTTATATCTGGACACCAGTACATACAAGCCTTTCAAGAACGCCGCAGGACAGAGTGACAGTACAGAAAAATAGGTCAAAATAAACAAAGGTCAAGTAGACAAAAGGTAGGAATAGTTGTTTAAACAGATTAAAATTAGGTCTGAATTATAAAACGTGTTTAGGAGCGTTTAGGCCAATAAAAAGTAGTAAAATTCAGGCCAAGCGAACCAAGGGTAGTAACTAATGGCATTACAAGAATTTAAATGAAATTACTTGACCAAAAAAAACAAAAAAAATAAATAAATAAAAATTCACATTACTGTAACATCACTTCATGGAATGATCCCTCAACAGCACATCCTGTTACTTACCTGATAATTCTGAGAGGTCACTGGGGGAGGTGGCGGTGGCACCTCCGGCTGCCGCTGGGCATATCCATAGTCTGTGGCAGCGTGTGTAGGCTGGTATCCTCCATAAGCGGCTGCGGTGGCTGCTGCTGCCACGGCTACGGGCGCGGGTCTGGCTATAGCAACTGTGGCGGCAGTGGGAGCGTAGGCTGCGGCCACTGTGTGAGCCGCCACTGGTGCTTGGTGCACAGTGTAGCTGGCCACTGTGGTGGGGTGTGTATAGGCTACCCCAGCGGCCGGCTGCTGACTGCAACGAGGAAAGAGCAAAGCAAAAAATATTTTATGATGCAATGCAAGATTTTTTTTTCAATATAAAAGCTACATTGTCAATATAGAGGTCAATGTAGATCTTTTATATTTCTATAGTGTAAACTGACACTGAAAAAAACAACAATTGTTGGCTTTGGCTCCCAAAAACCCAAAAGCTTTTTATACTTGGCTTATAGACCCAACACTTATCGAATAATTTGCACAATAGTGTGTAAATACGGTTTATAACTCTTGTGCTGGTCGTGTCCAGTAGCAGCTGAACTGTGAATCGCTGTGTTCTGTCACAGCCTCAAGCTACATTTTCCTTGGTCCTTAACTGCTACTTTTCAATTTGACCAAAAGAAAACATAGGAAAATCGTACTAAATTAATACATTTAGTATTTTTAAAAGATCGACATCCCCGCCCCATGTATGGATGTGATTTACGTGCGGATACACTACATCGTCCAAAAGGTCCTACTAGTTTTGCCTTTTTACATTTCTGTACATTACCGTTTTGTATTAAATGCAAATTGTGATGTCAAGAACAAACATTTCAATATTTAGGCCTATCTACAAGATCTCTTGCTTTTACCAGAAGTAATCACAAGGTAATTTATGTTCTCCCTGAGCAAAATACGCTTAATCCTGCATTTATTTGTTAAACAAAGCTACTTCCCACAGGAAGTAAAAACAAATTTTAAAAATCTTTTTTAAAAAAACACACATTATGAAGCGACTGGAATATGATCTAATGCCCAAATGGACACCTTTTCCAGGACATACTACTCAAACACTACTTTCTTAAAAGGCATATAAAAGGGCACATTCACTCCCTTTAATGACTTCTATCAACTGTGTGATTACAGCAATCTTATAAGCTTATTCCATTGTGTGACAAGAATCCAATAAACTTGTTATAAATGTGTGTAGATTGCAAGGTGTGTTGATAACATCTATTGAATTGTAAGATCTGATGCAAGTTAGTATAGAAGAACACAAGGTCACCAGCATGTGCTAAAGGTGCATTAAAACAAGCTTGCTTGCTCTCCGGCCTTTCGATATGTGCAGAGAAAATTATAAAGGAGGCAGATGTAGGTCATAGGAGCTCCCACTCGATGCGAAGGTCATCCCAAATTTCTGACATTGTCAGAAAATAGCCACAGTCCATCTCTGGTTGCAAGTTCATTACAACAGGCACAGTTTAGAAGCCACAACCAAAGAAATCGCAATTGTTTCACAACTGTCACCTTTCATCTGGGAGACCATACAGCGTATACTAGGCATAACTCATTAAAGACAGTGGCTACAGCATGTGCATGTTCCCCTGCTGACCATGGTACAACATAACAGCATGGGGAATTAGCACTTTGTGTGCATTTGCATCCACCGTAAAGGATTACAGAAACACACTAGGTTACCGTGGGTCACCTGACATTTGAGGAGCATCCGTTGAAATGCACAAAAAAAACCCAAACCTTTTTTTTGTCTGTAAAAGGCTTAGAATATAAAATATTGTCACTACACTGTTCATGATGTTCACGCCCCGACGTGAAAAGTCTGTGTAAGGACGATGAGGTGTGATTGGTTGTAATAGACTCAAAGAGCTAGTTTTCCCTTTACTATTCAAGTCTGATAAGTCAGTGTAAACATTTCATAAAATGTACCACAGTAAACGTACTAGAATTTATTTGTGATAAAAACAGAGCTATACTGGAGCAGATGCATATTTCCCATTGCTTACTTTCGGAGGCTTAGTTGTGTTCAGAGTAGACGCTGCAGCCTGGCCATTTGTAAATTGTTTACCCAGCAAATAGAAGTGACACAAGAAGTAAACTGGTGTTCATAATAAAATACACATTTTAAAAATAAAACTAACTAAATAAATATGCTACTCAATATAAGAAAGGGGGTTCAGTTTGTGGCATGGATAGCACATTAAAACGTAAAGATCTGAAAAGGTGAACAATCTGCTTTATTTTTTCTTTAAATGGAAAATTACCTTTTAAAACAGAAAAGCCTTATACACTGTGGCAAAAACGGGTTATAACCTGCCAAAAATACAAAACACGGGGTACATTTTCTGAACTTGATGCATCTTGATGGGTCTGTCTCTTCATTTACTTATTTCAACATTAACGTCCTACAATATAAGACAATACCACACAATGTCATATTGACATAAGCCTGCACCAACACGATAAATAGAGTCAAACCAGACAAAAAATAGCTTGTGAAAAGCAGTAAATCAGGCATAATACAAATCCTTTAATGTGGAGGAAACATAAGCATTACTGACAGCATGAACCGTTTTCCAGCATTCAGTGGAGAGGGTTGTGTTTTTAAGAACGCCACAGAGAATGCAGCGCCTTAAACTGCTTGAACACACGAAGTGACATTCAACGAGTCCTTGACAGACGTCCAATCCTGTCATTCAGAGCAGCAACCTGCAAAGCGTGGCATGTGTTTCCTTCTGAGACATATGGGGCCCATCATGCACATTTTTAAATTGATAACGATACAAACTACTACTGCGATAAATGTGGGGTCGTTTCTACGTTTCTCGGCGTGTGGAGGAAGAGTCGGCGTGGCTGGGTCAGCCTGCTGGTGCAGAGCTTTATCTGACCGCAGACACCTTGCCCAGCAGAGCCTTTAATTCAGGCCTCATCCAGGTAAACCGAGCACGAATTCGGTCACCAAACTCCCAGAAACATTTACATGCTCTTAATGTCCGCACCGAGGAGCCTTCTGTCCGCCCCTGAGCCGCGATGGTGAAACTCGCTCGTGTTTCCGTAAACAAAACAACAGCACTGCGGCTCATTTCAGACCCTTAAACATTAAAACAGGAGATCATCAGCGCTCCGGATCGAGTGCTCACACAAAGCGCAGTCATGGTCGCTTTAAATGTATATGTATGTATTAAATGTTAAATATATATTTAAAACCAATTTGAAAATTGTTTATCTCCTCCATAACGACGCTGCGGCCGCTGCGCAGCGCCCCCTCCCCCACTGCTGAACAATGGCACCAGGGCACGGGAACCGAGCACGGCCCGGCCCGCACTGCAGCAGGGAGGAGAGCCTCAGACAGAGAAACACAAACACGCGGTTCTTACCTGTACTGCGCGGCAGCACCGTGCGTGAATCCAAAGTAGTTGCCGGTAGCCATTTTGGCATCTTCACCTAGCCGGCTGGGCACTGCAACAGAGGGACAGAGAAACCGATAGACAGGGGACAGAGGAACGGGGGGCAGGGAGACAGAGGAACGGGGGGCAGAGGAACAGGGGAACGGGGGGCAGAGGAACAGGGGAACGGGGGACAGAGGAACAAGGGAACGGGGGACAGAGGAACAAGGGGACAGAGGACACATCCACTGGAATGAGCACTCAGCTAAACAGGATTAGCACGCTGCTAACGGGCTAACAGCAACCTTGAAAACCCGCATCCCCCCGGGCTGCAGTACCTGTAAATAACCCGCTCAAATCACAATTTACACATCCCAGTAAGCCCATAACCTACTCAGAACCGTGTCCGGGTCCTTTCTGCCGCCACACAAGCCCGGAATGTGTGGGTTTATTTAATTTTACTCACCATAGGTGAAGGAGACCACTGGGCATATGGGAATCATTGGGTTCCTCTACACTGACGAGCTATGACTCGCAACCATTCTCATTTATATCGGAGGAAGTGCTCCAGACTACGCATGCGCAGCGCCAGGTGTGCCCGATGGGAATAGTAGTTCTGTAATGTGATGTGCCTCGTCTCTCAATGTGTCCATTCAAAAGGAGTGACATTATTAATGTTAGTTCAGGTATATAAGAGACATCACATACACTGTATATTAGGGTGCTGATATAAATATATTAGGGCTGTCAGTAGATACAAATATTTTTGTTGCAATTAAGCTCATGTTTGCCATAGTTAACTCATGATTAATCTGTCAGTCCTAAACACACTGGAGTACACAAATATGTTTGCTTTTCTGCAGATTTATGTTTATTAATGACAGTCAATACTGTCAACAACATTTTTTCCAAAAATAATCTTACACATATACATATATACATACATATATACATATATATTAATGCTGGGCAATGATTACAATTGCGATTAATTACATACATTGTTATATGCAAAATGTAGTAGTTAATCGCTGAGGTGCTCCTTGAAGAGGTGGGTCTTCAGGCAAGGCTTGAAGACAGCAAAGGATTTTGCATATCTGATCAGAAGAGTTCATTTCACCAAGGGGGGGGGGCAAAGACTGAAAAGAGTCTTGATGCATGTTTCCCTCTTCTTTTGAGCAGCAGAGGCTCAAGACGAGTTGTGCTTGAAGTCCTGATAGGACGAGAAGTGACACTGTTTGATCAGTGCTGTTATGTATGGGGATGCAAGTTCATTTTTGGCCTTGAAAGCAAGTGTTAAGGATCTGTCTTTCTTGCCACAGGTCGCCCAGATCTCTAGAACATGCAGATACCTTCTCTACAACATCAGAAGAATCCGACCCTTCCTCACCACAAA
>JBBPDC010027595.1:0-12467 GCA_037974485.1 Hemigrammopetersius urotaenia | reverse complement strand
GTGTGTGCAGGTCAGCGTCTGTTCGGTGAGAGTATCCTGGGGCTGACCCAGGGCTCGGTCTCTGACCTGCTGGCTCGGCCGAAGCCATGGCACAAACTGAGCCTGAAAGGCAGAGAGCCGTTCGTCCGCATGCAGCTGTG
The DNA here is from genome assembly GCA_037974485.1 of Hemigrammopetersius urotaenia. Lineage (NCBI taxonomy): Eukaryota > Metazoa > Chordata > Actinopteri > Characiformes > Alestidae > Hemigrammopetersius > Hemigrammopetersius urotaenia. The sequence goes on along the minus strand of JBBPDC010027595.1, from coordinate 12,327 downwards.
GCTCAGTGACCCAGGAAATGTGGACAAACTCACTGAGATGAAACGGCTGGAGAAGAAAGGTACTGACCACACCCACACACTGACCACACCCTCACACTGACCATACCCACACACTGACCACACCCTCACACTGACCATACCCTCACACTGACCATACCCTCACACTCACCACACTTTCACACTGACCACACCCTTACACTGACCACACCATACACTGACCACACCCACACACTGACCACACCCACACACTGACCACACCCTCATAATGACCACACCCACACACTGACCACACCCTCACATGGACCCCACGCTCACTACCCATACACTGACCACACCCACACTGGCCACACCCTCATACTGACCACACTCTCACACTGACCACACCCACACACTGACCACACCCTCATAATGACCACATCCACACACTGACCACACACACATGTACTGGCCCACACACACATATACTGACTACACACACACATATACTGACCACACACACAGTGACCATACACACTGACCACACACACACATATACTGCCCACACACACTGAACATACACACTGACCACACACACACATATACTGCCCACACACACAGTGACCATACACACACACACATACTGCCCACACACACACATATACTGCCCACACACACAGTGACCATACACACTGAACACACACACACATATACTGCCCACACACACACTGACCATACACACTGACCACACACACACACACACATACTGCCCACACACACAGTGACCATACACACTGACCACACACACATACTGCCCACACACACAGTGACCATACACACTAACCACACACACACATATACTGCCCACACACACAGTGACCATACACAGTGACCACACACACACACACATACTGCCCACACACACAGTGACCATACACACTGACCACACACACACATATACTGCCAACACACACCGTGACCATACACAGTGACCACACACACACATACTGCCCACACACACAGTGACCATACACACTGACCACACACACACACACATACTGCCCACACACACAGTGACCATACACACTGACCACACACACATATACTGCCCACACACACAGTGACCATACACACTGACCACACACACATATACTGCCAACACACACAGTGACCATACACACTGACGACGCACCCACACATATGTCTGAGTTGTATTAAAAAGAGTACCACAGTCCTGTAGTTTGTGTGTGTGTGTGTGAGTGTGAATGTGTGTGTGTGTGTGTTTGTGTGTGAGTTTGTGTGGTCCGTTAGTCTGCTGACTGCACAGAACATATCAGCCCCCCCCCTTTATCTCTGTCTCTGTTTTTTCTTTGCTCTCTCTCTCCCGGAGTGTGAATGTGTGAGTTTGACCTCAGCTTCAGTGGCGCGAGGCGCATTAGCCGAGTTTAGCCCCTGCTCTGAGATTTCTAGCTGCTGGTCAAATGTCGGAGCGCCAGCCGCTGCAGGCCGCTCCGCTCCACCAGCACTCTCTACAGGAGGAAACCGTTTCTCCAGCCCATAATAAGCGGGTTCATCACCGAGTTATTTCATTATTATGAAAAACACTGACCATCAAATCTTTTAAAGATTCTTTTCCGTTTTCACATTTAAATGCACAGCTGATTTATTTCTGTCTACAGACTGCCCCCTGCTGGGGAAAGTTAAAAGTTCTGTTCTGCCATGAATACCGGCTACAATTTATCACTTCACCGATCTCAAAATATCATTTCATCCTCAGAAATTAATACTTGTTTTAAAAGTATCACTATGATCAAAGTTTATTGTTTCCACTTCAATGGAAGCCCAAATCTTATACTACCACACACTGGCCACTTTATTGGAAACACCACTGTGTGCTTCCACACACTGGCCGCTTTATTGGAAACACCACTGTGTGCTTCCACACACTGGCCACTTTATTGGAAACACCACCTTGTGAAAAGACGATACACAGACACACTGAGGACGGGGGGGCGGGTAGAAGTAAGTAGTGACGCTCGTGTTCAGCTGTGTGTGTGTTGTCTCTCTAGCCTTCATGAAACGGCGGCACCACTCCGTGAGCGAGAGCGACGGCGGCGTGTGTGTGGCGGAGTACGCCCTGGCAGCCAGCCCGCAGCCCCCCCCACGCGACGGCCAGCCCCTGCTGAAGAAGCCGCGGGTGGTGTTAGCGCCGGAGGAGAAGGAGGCGCTGAAGAGAGCGTACCAGCAGAAACCGTACCCCTCCCCCAAAACCATAGAGGAGCTCTCCAGCCAACTCAACCTCAAAACCAGCACCGTCATCAACTGGTTCCACAACTACAGGTACAGCGGCCACTTTATCAGAAACACCCCTGCACTTCCACACACTGACCACAGCGACCTCGTCCACTCACTCGGCCTGCTGCTCTGTATGTACAGTTTAATGCAGGCGAAAAAAAGTACATTTTTTAATTATGAGTAACTGCAAGGTTTCCTGCAGTTAATCACAGTGTTATATGCAAAATTAAAAAATTAATTCACAAACACTTTAAACTAATCAGGAGCTTTTTAACAGCAGTGTTCACAGTTACAGTTTAAATATTTCTGTAAATCTCAACTTAAACATTAATGTAATCAAATCTAATATTAAACCAGAGCTCTTCTCCACTGCAGGGCATTCAGGTTTAATCTAGTTTATTATAGAAAAACAAGTTCCTCTCAGAGTCCAGAGCACTATAGCAGCTGGACCGACTGCATATGAAAGTCTCTGGATCTGAATACAGCGTCATTAAAGTCCCTATTGGTGGAATGGTCAGACGTCCCAATACTTTTGTCCATATAATATATTACATATAATAGGGACAAAAGTAATTGGACACTTGATTCCCTCGAAAAACGTCTGACGCGTATAGAGCTACATACACCTGCAGGCACAAAAGCAACAAGCTTTCAGAATAAAAGGATTTTCAAAAACCCACGTAAACGTGCGCTAAAATAATGGTTGGCGTTAAGTAAAGAAAGCCCAGCCCTAGTAGATTTACAAACTGTAGCCCTAAAATATCCGGCTGAGAGCGGCTCTGTGGTCCAGAACTCCTGATGGAGGGCTGCAGGGGGATTAAACAGGTCGCGGCAGTCTCTGCTCTCCAGCAGGTGGCGCTGCAGGAGCACATTTTTATTGATAACAGCGTCTCAGACAGTGGCAGAAACCAAACAAACAAAACGATTCACGCTTTTTCAGAAGTGCTTTGGACGTGGATCTCTAGACGTGGCCCTTAGCAAGACGTTTATTCAAGTGTACTATGAGTTTACTGCAGGATACCTGAAGTTTACTTTTTATATACTATATTTGACATACTTAAGAATAGTGTAGTGAAGTATACTCGACTTATACTGATATGTATAACAATATATACTTTTATAAACTTGAACTTCAAGTATAACTACTGTTTGCTAAGTCTGACAACCTGTATCTGAAACACGGAGAGCTTAAACTTGACCAGACGTTCAGGAATGGTCTTTTCTCCGGGTGCCGCAGTTTAACGTTGAATTAAAATCCTCTGGCTGTCACCGCTGGAGCATGTTAGCCTGTTAGCTACAGTATCCTGTGACCAGCTCATTCCAGTCTTTACGTTCTGTTCAGGTTTTAGTTCAGGCTGTTCGAGGTTATAGTGGTAAAGTAATGGTCGCTCATAAATACCACCTTCTCAGTTACTATGGCAACCACTGTAGATTTAAACAAATGAGACAATCTGACCACGTGAATCGGATTTGGGTGCTTGTGAAACACTGAAAAGGAAAATTTCAGGACTACACCAGGTCGCGCTGCAGCAAACATCAGACATCGTGGTTAGGTGGTTCGCCCTAAGATCAGAAGGTCATGTGTTCGAATCCCAAGGCTGGGATCCAAAGTGGCTTCCATTCCCTGCCTACAGGGGGCAGTCTCTCCCTGGAACAGCTTGGGGTTAAGGGTCTTGCTCAGGAACCCAGTGGTGGTGCTGAAGGTAGGATTCGAACCCATGACCTCTTGTTCCAGAGGCAAGTATCCTACCCACAAGGCCACACCCACCCCGTTAAATGAGTTAAATGGGTTAAATAAGTTAAATGAGTTAAATTGTGTGCTGTGGCGTGTTCACATATAACAGAATTGTCACTTTACACTTTACACGCCACACTTTAAGCCGAGTGTGTTGACTGACCGCTCTGGGCTTGGTTTAACCTGCAGTTCCTCTGTAATGTGCCGGCAGGTCCCGGATCAGGCGGGAGCTGTTCTTAGAGGAGATCCAGGCGGCGGCGGGCGGCAGAGCCGGGCTGGACGGCGAGAGCAGCTGCGACGGCGCCGAGTCGGACAGCAGGGCGTCCGGCCTGGAGGAGCCCACCCCCGACGAGGTGGGCGTGGCCGCGGTGGCTGGCGGGCAGGCGGACGCCCTCTTCGGGTTGGTGGAATCGTCCTCAGCGCTGGCGTCCTCCTCTCGCAGCCCGGGGGACAGCAGCCTGCGGCGCAAGAAAGCGGCGAACTTAAACAGCATCATCCACCGGCTGGAGAAGGCAGCCAACCGGGACGAGCCGCACGAGTGGGAGTTCTGAGGCGGCGCGGAGGCTCCCGGAGAAAAGAGACCTTTTTAATGTGTAGTTAAAAAAAGGCACTTAGGGCCCTGCTGGCCACAGGGCGGTGACACCGTCAGCCTAAATGGTGCACAGAGAACCTGATGAAGCTTAAAGAAGCTTCATTCCCATTCAGACTGCTGTCAGACCCGAGACAGCCAAGCTAGAGCTGCGTGTCTCACATCACAGCTAACTCTTACAGTCTTTAGACTTCGTTCCTCGTTTGTAGGCCGTTGAAAAACGGCCTCGAACCAAAAGCACTTGAGAAGCGTGTTCGCGGGAGGCTGGCGTTCCCAGTTTATCCTCCTGCAGCATCGACGTCTCGCCGCTATGCAAACTCCAGCGCATCTGGCCTTCCTGCCGGAGGGAACCGGCATTATCCTGGAAGTTCAGTAGTTTCTCTCTGCAGAGAACAAAATATTAATAATAACAATAATAATAATAATAATTTTATAGCAAATGAACTTGCCATGAAGAGATTGCACAGTCAGTTGACTCTAAAAAAACACTCCTTTGACAATTTAGCATTTTTTTGCAACTCAACTCGCTTGAAAATGATCAGTGATAGTAATCTTTGTTGATTATAAAACACGTTTTTTAACAAATCTCTACTATTAGCACAGGTACAGTCGGAAAAGAGTCTTGTGGTAGCTAGCTAGTGATTCATTTCTAGGTTATAAGTAGGGCTGCACGATACATTGTCTCTTAACTGGTATTGTGATGTCAGCCTCTGCGACACTGATGTCACAGAAGGCCTCGATATGCAAATAAGCCTCTAACCAATCACAGCGTTTCTGACACTGCAGACCAATCACAGCTCCAGGATGAATCGAGGTCTTCGTGAAATCTACTAATTCACTAAAGTTTTTTTAAAAAGGGCCGTGTTCCACATTTTTCTTCTATTTCATAGTTTTTTTCAAAAGTGTGACCAAAAATATATTTCGTAATTCTTCATAGTACACCATTTTCCAACCTCTCCGAATTAAACAGGCGGTTTTTAATACCTTTAAGACTGATATATGCAAATGATCTGTTTTCTGATTGGCTCCCCTGTACTGCAGCTAATTCAAAAAGCAGGGTGGGGTTTGAAAGACTCCTTAGAACTTCAGTATGAAAGGGCGGGGCTAAAGAAAACGTTTTTGCAGCGTAGCCTCTGTTTCTGGACGGGGAGTGACTGTAAATTTCTCTTTAATTTCAGAAAATTGATGACGTGTAGCCTTTAATATCGCAATACGTAGCAATAAAATCGCAATAGTGATATTTTATCCGTATCGTGCAGCCCTGGTTATTGTTAATACTTTATTATTATTATTATTTTTGTTTGGATAGCTTTAACCAATCCTCCTTCGAAGCTTTTCCGGGGTGGGGGGGATGTCTTGTGAAATACACTTTGTTTTTTAGGCCAAAACCAGTTCAGTAGTGCACAAGAGCAAAGACAGGATCTGTAAAGACTTAAAAAAGTGATTCTGGATATTTTTTAAAAGACAAAAGCCTGCTTTTTCTTCTCGAGCAACAAGATCGCACATCAGAAACCTCATGGCGGAGGACGGAGTGTTTTTAAAAAAAATGAAAAAGTGAGATTTTTAAGAACAGTGCAGCAGTTTTGAGGCATCCGTTGACGGACGCATCGCACCCTTTGACCTTCAGGTTCTTCACTGTATCATCATGCACTTCACTCAGTTTCTCCATGTCTAGAACACACTAAACCCCCAAATACACTGCAGCACACAGCGCCTCGCTCAGACGCGTCCTGCCGGGAGCTTCTTTTATTCAGCTCAACAGAATGAGTGTCCAATCTGCCACTGAAAATATCGACCCATTAAACCGAGGTTTTGTTCGTGGGTAGCGGTAATGATTCATTAGACAGCGATTCAGTTTTGTAATGAACTTTAAAAACATACAGATATACAGATCTAACACCGCAGCTCGAGGCGCTTCACATAAAGTCGGCAATAAAAAGAGCAGTAAAATAATCAATAAACACTACATTCAATAAAAATGAAATACTAAAAGGGACACAAAAAGAAAACATCGATTAATCGATAGACAGTACAGAGCTCCACTCAGAGTCGCAAACATAGTTCCTCAAAACCTGTCCAGTCTCACAACAGCAATCGGTTGTGGGCGGAGCCTGTCGCTGTCAATTAACGCAGTCCGTCCGTTCTCGTCTCTCGTCTAATGAACTTTAAAAACATACAGATATACAGATCTACAGAACACACACCAGAGCAAATCTGTGTGTGAGGACGAGTGTGTGCTTCATACGTCATTAGAGTCCATTCTAATGGATTTCGGTTGCAGTTTTAAAAATCAAATGCGCCTCTTTTTACGCCCCTGACTCTGGAGACCCGTGAGAAGGTAAACAGGAGAAGCGTGGGTCAAAAGAAAAGTCACATTTGTCCTGTATTGACACTCAGTACTGCTCTCTATGTCGCCCCCTGGTGTCCGCGGACACAGCCGACTCTGTGTGTGTGTGTTTGTTTTTTAACGTGGATGGGCGACGCTTCCTCACATTCGTCCGTGTCCAAAAGCCTCTGGAAGTGTTTGTGTGGCCACACAGTCCGAGAAAAGCGAAATACGTTTCTTAGTAAATTTGCTCACATCTGAACAAACTCGCGGCTTTTCGCGATTTACATTTACAGACACAGTAATAACAGACACTCTTTTCGTTTGTTGGTGTGGTGTGCTTATTTATAGATACTGTCTTATACATATTGATGTCTTATTATTTGTTATATATATATATATATATATGTATATATACTGCTCAAAAAAATAAAGGGAACACTTAAACGACACAATGTAACTTCACAGTGTGATTGACTTGAAGTTACATTGTGTCGTTTAAGTGTTCCCTTTATTTTTTTGAGCAGTATACATATATATAAAGGTGTTTTTTCTTTTACGGAAGGGAGTATATAAGGTCAGGTTACATATTCTTCGACTAATAGACTGCCGGCAGTATTGGGTTATGTACTTTTGATACATGTCTATTAATTCATTAATCCTGAAGTTTATGGTTTTTTTGATTTTCTTGTTTGTATTCTTCTGCAATGAGTGACGAACACAGAGACTCTGCTGGAGGACAGGAGCAGAGCCACGGACGGACTGAACTGGACGGAATACTGAAGGAGCTCTGGAAGAGTTCTGGGACTAAAATGGCGCGGACTATCCTAATGGTCTCTAAACGTTTAGAGATCTTTTCCCGGACAGTTTGCCGTAATCCTGAGTGTCTCGATGCTTCTGGGCAGAATTTGGACTGTTCTATTAATGCCAGTGGTTTCCTGAAGTGTCTGATGAACCTCGGAGGATTGGGTGGCCACTTTATTAGAAACATTAGACGGGTGTGCAGTGATGGACTGCTGCCTGTCTGTACTATATACCCTGTCCGTCGGTGGAAAGGGACCACCGCAGGACCACCACAGGACCACTCCTGGCCGGGTGTTATTGGACTGATGGTCTGTTCTCGGTTGTGAAGGTGGTAGTGACACTGTTGTGTGTAAAACCCCAGAACAGACCACCACTCTGATGATACCTGGTCAGTGGTGGTCCTGTGGTGGTCAATGGTGGTCCTCTGGTGGTCCTGTGGTGGTCCCGTTCCCCTGATGGACAGTATGGAGGGAGGGCACTAATACAGATGTGCTACATTCTGTAAGGTGTGTGTTTCTAATAAAGTGGCCAGTGTGTGCTTAACAGACAAAGTTTGAACTGAATCTTGAGAAACTGGTTGTTTCTGATTCGCTCCTGTTGGGTCTGAAGCCCAATGCAGGCTGGGAGCTCGTCGTTTTTCCTCGGCGAACCTTCGTGGAGCACAGCAAGCGATTCGAAAACCACCAAACTACAGTATTTGCACTGATTTAAGCCCAGGACTGTTCCTTAATCTCACTCTTTCCTCTGGAGTGCCTTCATTCGAAGAATTGCAATGACCATTAGTGACCATTACACTAAACAGTAATATGCATTGTAACGGTGAGCGTAGCGTAATCAGGTCGTTCTTTTCTAAAGTCCTGTACAAGCGATCGTCGTATTCAAGGTTATTTTCAACAAGGAAAACCAAAATTACGTTTATTATGCTCTGTACAAACCGCGTTTCACGTGTAGCTCTCAGAACTGGCTTCTCTAAGCTCCACCCCCAGCCAGGCTCTGCCCCAGCCAGGCTCCGGCCTGTACGGAACGCTGGTAAAATCTCTGCCAACCCAATGTTTGAACACGCCTCACTAGATAATTAATATTATTATTTACTGTAATTTTCAGAGTTGATCCCGAAAACCGCAGCTTTGAGACCCGACCGGACCCAGCCTGACCACTACTGCTGAATCTGACCAAACCTGAAACCCAGCCCAGATCCTCATGAACAGAGAGATTCCAGAGTGTAAAGTCTGCTGTGCAAAAGTCGGTGATTGGAAAGTAAACCCAAGTCTGATATTACACAGTAAAAACTCCCCATGGAGCCTGGCAGGCAGTCTGAGCCCAGTAATAATAATAATGTAATGCATTTCATTTAAACAGCACCTTCCATACGTTTGAATGCAGCTCGAGGTGCTTCACACAAGTCAGCAATAAAAAGAGCAGTAAAATCAGCAATAAGCACTAAATTCAATAAAAATTAAATACTAAAAGTGACACAGAAAGAAAACACGTTTAATCAATAGACAGTACAGAGCTCCACTCAGAGTCACAAACATAGTTCCTCAAAACCTGTCCAATCTCACAACAGCAATCAGTTGTGGGCGGAGCCTGTCGCTGTCAATTAAAGCAGTCTGTCCGTTCTCGTCTCAGGTCGCGGTGTTTCCGTTTTAAAGTGTGTTTTTATCCGCCCTCGCGTTCCGAACTGACTGGAAAAACCAAAGTTGTTTGAACGTTAACTGGATCCGTTTAAACGTCTCGCGTTTTCGATCCGCGATTTTCTGATGCCGCTGGGTCTTATTAGCAATAAAGCTCCTGTAGGAGCCAGAAGAAACTGATCCGAGAGCAGCGGCGTGTGGGTTCAGTGTCCGTGTTTCTCTCCACTGTAACGTTGATGTTGTTGTTGGTACCATGAGATGAAGCCCTTGGAGGACTGTGGACGCGTCCGATCTTTTTTGTGGAATATTTTTCTATGGGAACATCGCAAGTTATACTGGACGCCATACAGCTGTACAGGAATCACATCTATCTCATTTCTTTAAAAGATGTTCACACATATCTCCATGTTTGCGTTGCTGGTCTCCCATAGCTGTAGATTCTGTATCTGTCCGATAGCTAGCTTTAGCCACGCCCTCGTTAAGCCCCGCCCACAGACGTCCTGAACCCGAACTGTCCGATCGAACACTTTAATATTCGGAAGTATTTTCATGTTTGGCGTGATTGTTTTGAAGCGAGAGTGGTGTTAATGTTACACTCGTCATTTCTTAGCCTGTTAATGCTCCTGTATCAGTGATTTTAAACTATTACTTCGATTAAAAATCTAATTCTACCAGTTTTCTCCCCGAAGGCCGAAGTCAGTCGATCAACATGTTCGGTGTCTGAAGTTTCGCTTCTTCTGTGGAGACCTTTAATCAGGAAAAACACAGAAACTTCAAAGTTAAAAGTGGAACTATAGTAGCGGAAGTCAAAAAGACGTCACATTTTAACACGTTCAATAATGTCATAGTAGGTGCTTTAACTGATAAAATTTGTTTCTTTTAATGGATTCTTCAGCTCCATTGTGGGCACTTTCATTTTACACCTCGCGTGAAACTCTTAGCTGTAACTGTTTAAGGGATAAAAGTAAATCTGTAAGTTAAAAGTGCTGAAACTTCGGCGCTTACATGCATGAAACATCTTAAGAGAGTTTCCCCTGTAGCTTAAGTGAAATTTTTAATGGTTTTGGAAAGCAGAAACAGTTGAGCTGAGTTTTAGGTTTCAGCACTTATTTTTGATAGTTGGAACAATTTACATTCAGATTTGCGGCTATAAATTAGTGCTTGGCCTTTAACTTAAGATCAATACTGAGTGTCTTCAACTCAAAATGAAATTATTTATTTCTTTTTCCACTTAAAACCTTTTACTGAAGAGATTTTACTCAGCGCACTTAAAATTAAATGGAAGTATGAAATTCTCTGAAGATTTTAGTCTAGCTCTAGCGTTTCAGTAGCTTTGTGATGATCAGAAAGCGTTACTGGAGGAGCTTAATGACGTCTAAATGAAAATACTTGAGGGTAAATGTGTAACAAGTAAAAGCTGTCAGTTTCAGTGAAACCTGATTAAAGTACAAATCTTCAGATTACAGGATGAACTGTCAGATTTTGTGAGGAGCTTATTGAAACTTACTTATATGGTTCCTAACGCTGTTTACACACTAAACGTGAACTGAAGTCCAGTTTTCTGGTTATCTAGAACCTCAGGAGCCTCTTCAGACACCAGACGGGTCTTCGGCTGACTGCGTTTGCCAGACTGGGAGCTGTGGAAATCTGTTCTTTGTTTTTTCTTTTTGCTTTTGGTGTTTTTATAAAATGTGTGTATGAGTGTGAAGGCAGGTCCCAACACAGAGCTGTTTCGTGTGTGTTTCTCTCATCTGCCCTTTCGGCGTCTCCACAAAACTCAGGTAGAAACTCCACTTAGCCCAGCACCTCACTCTCTAGCCCTCCATCCATCCATCCATCCCTAACAGCTGCTGATGCAGTTTTGTGGTCTATTTTTCTATGTTTCATAACTGAACCACACGATGGAACTGAAGTGTCCATTACCTGAATAAAAAAACACTCTTCCACCTTGTTTTCCTGAGATTTATTTATTTTATTTTATTTTTTTATTTTTTTTATTTATGTATTTATTTATTTATTAATGGGGTTTTTAGCTGTATCATAATAATAAGTAATGTTTTGTTGTCAGTACTGTGTTGCAGTTTTAATCTGAAATTGAACCCTGGCAGTGAAGTGCCCTGGGTGAAGTATCGCAGGGTGTCCACTAGATGTCACTGTTTCTACACATAACACCTGCTGACCATTACACCAACAGGGACTTTAATAGACTTTAATCTGGAGTTTAATATATAGTCGGTCACGCTTCACAGCTCTAACAGCTTCCACTCTTCTCTGAAGACTTTCTACCAGATTCTGGAGTTTCTGTGGGAATCTGTCTCCATTCATTCTGTAGCATTTATGAGGTCCGACACTGATGTTGGACGAGAAGGTCTGGATCACAGTCTCCGTTCCAGTTCATCCCAAAGGTGCTGGATGGGGTTGAGGTCAGGACTCTGTGTGGCCAGTCAAGTTCTTCCACACCGAACTCCTCCAGCATGTCTTTATGGAGCTCGCTTTGTGCTCTGGGACATTGAATCTTGAATCTAACTCGCGGAGCAGCGCTCTCTGGCGGCTGAATCTCGAGCTGCTGTTATTCTGACGTCATTATAAACAAACCAGGGAAACAGTAAACCGTGTTGTAACTTTTATTTTAGGTGTTAGTACTTTATTAGTATTTCTGTTAATATATTTGAATGAAATTCTTAGCATAAATCCTGAATAAAACCAATCTAGTTTCAGTAATGTAAATTAGGGAGAATCCAGAGATTTGCTTTCAGTATAATTTGCATAATTTACTAGCGAGTACGAACTATTATCCAATCCTATCGCAGGAGGGCGGGGCTAACGGAAAACGGGCGGGGAGAGAAAATTGCGTAGTTGTTTACCTACGGAATTGAATTGCATACAAATTAAATTTCATACTTTAATGTTATACCTATATATTATATATATATTTTAGTGTTGTGATTTATGTGTTGAGTTATAGTGT
>JBBPDC010027585.1:0-12467 GCA_037974485.1 Hemigrammopetersius urotaenia | reverse complement strand
TCTCTCTCTCTCTCTCTCTCTCACACACACACACACACACACACACACACACACACACACACACACACACACATATACACAAGGACAGAATGTTTCTGAACTATCTGTCAGCTCAGCATGACCTTCATTGTTGCTTAGAGATGCATTCACAAACTTCAAAGAAAATAATCTATTTGTCTCTCCCTCTTTCCTAGTATGACTTGCAGAACAGGAGAGGCTCTGTGTTGGTGGATGTTGTAAGAAGAGCAGAGGAAGGTACACACGGATCTCTAATATGTTTTCTGTCCACTCATATTGAGTAATTGCTCTTCTTACAACAGAATGTTGCTAAGAGGCACTCCAAAACAAATCATCATAATAATCTACCTCAACATAAAGTTCCTAAACCAGGGGTTTCAAACTCTAATCCTGGAGGGCCGGGAGGTTTTGCCGATTTCCCTGCTCAGAAACTGCTGGTTCACCTCACCAGTTAATTGGCAGGTTTAGTGAATGTGTTTGAGGAGGGGAACCATCAAACTGTGCTGGACACCGACCCTCTAGGACCGGAGTTTGACACCCCTGTCCTAAAAAATTAATAGCAACATTAAAAGATGTTTATGTCTGTTCCATTAACATAGACTGTAGGATGCTAGTATCACGTCACCTGGCAAAAGTATAAATATAGCAGATAGCCAAATATTATTTCCCAAGAGATTGTTCAAGCAGGCCTGGTTGTCTGTTGTAATTACATTATACAGAAAAAAAAACCATGTGCTCAGTTTACCTTACAGTTATTTGCTAGAGATGCTAGTATAGTTTACTGCCTTCCACAGTCATTTACTTGTTTGTGTGTTCTGCCTCTCTACAACTTTTAAACTGATTACTTAGTCATCAGAATTTATTCTACAGTGTCTAACATTTACATTGATGGCATTTGGGAGACACTCACATAGAGCAACTTACTTGAGTGTTTTGCAGAAAACATGTCCCTCCCATTAGTAAACATAGTTATCCACATTAATGATGTTACGCATAGTCTTTTTTTTTTTTTTTTTTAGGATCTGAAGGCTGTTGGAACGTGGCCTGTTGCCATGCAGCCATTTATTATGTGAGCGATTGAAGGGAGAAGTTTTGAGGATGTGGTTAGAAGTGTGGGTGATGGGATTAGATCAAGTGGTGATGTGGTAGGTTTCAGGATGTCAGGAAAGTGGTGTAAAGTAATTCACAGCAAGTCAACTCAAACCAGGTGAACGCAGACCAGGTGAAACTAATGGCCAAGCTAACTCAGCAACAAGGCAACTAACTCAGGTGACCTAACTCCACAGCCAGATAGACACTCAGAAGTTTTTAAACAAGTTTAACTTACCTGCTGAACTTCAAGCGCACCACACGTGCAAAGTTACTGAGTAATATCTTGTACATCATTTTCTGAAATATATCATTTTCATAGGTACGTGTCAACTTGTTACCAGCTACTAAAATTCTGTTATTGTGACCTTTCTATAATTAAGTAAAACATATTTTTATCAGCGTAAAATAAGATATGACATTGAGTAAGAAATGTCTGTTTCTGTAGGTCAGTTTGCCGGTGTGTATGATTCCCTGCCTCCTCACTGCTGGTCATCAGACAGTGAAGAAATACTCTTCAGCAGTGCCTGCGAAAACAGCAAGGTACATAAACAAGGAAGTAAAGACAACAGTCAAATGATAAACTGATAAACACATAACAAAAAAGAAGGACAGGTGTAGTGTAAAGGGTCTGAAACCAAATGCACAGTTTAAACACAGACACTTTGGTCAGCATGCACTCTTCTTTTATGTGTGCTGTCAGGCTGACTTCTGACGATGGTGTGATCTGACGTTAATCCATGTTGTCCGTACTTCTAGTCCGTATTCTCAGTGGAGAGACGAACTGGAAGAATAACCACTGTGTATGGCTTGAACAGAGTATCAGCAGGTGAAGTTGTGTGCGTTTGTATGTGTCTGTGTGTGCATGTTTTACTGCATGTATCATGAGGTCTGTTTCAAAATACTTGCTGTTTAGTGTTTATTGTTAACCAGCTGTCAGTCAACTTGTTTACTTATGCTCTATGTTTAATCTGCTGTAGCCAGATTAGGTTCAGGATCAGGGAACAGCTTTCGGTCAAACATACTCTGGTGGACACCTTTTGTAGCTCAGATTTCATTCAGTTTTTTTTTAATTAGATTTTAGTTCAGCAAAATAATTTGACCACACTGACGAGGCCAATCGTGTTTTATGTGCGTCTGTGTGTGAGTTTGCCAGTGTTTCTCTCTCAATAGTAGTGAAAGGCCTGGACCACATGTTCTTTGTTGCAGGATATCTTTTCTAGATTTGGCATCAGTTACATGACTAGACTCAAAATCAAACTTGAGACTTAAAATTTTACAGAGCCAAAGAATAAAAATAAGCATGGGCAATTAGACACTAAATTTGAACCTCCAACCATAATGCAGTAAATGGCAAACTTTTTATAAATGTCTGTTTTGCTATGGTTATGTCCAGTCATAATGAGCCACACAGGGAAAATATAAAAACTGTTGGTTAGTATGTAATCTGCTGTTCTAGCTATTATAGCTAACGTTGTCAGCTAATCACAATCCTTTGCACTGTGTTAAAGTTACAAATTACTGAAGTTATTTTGAATGCTCTAATCTATGCAAGCGCCAGCCTTTTTATGTATACTGTATAGTTGGAAGTATTTCAAAAATATTTGTGTGAACTGTGTTAGTGTGTTCATTTTGTGTGTGTTCTCAGATCAAGAGTTTGGAAGTGCCAAGCTGCTGACAATAATAAAAGACTTGATGGTGATGTCCTGCTCCTCTCCCAGCCACCCCCCTAGCCTGGTACACACACACACACACACACACACACACACACACACACACACTGTAACCCTCAACCTTCTGAACGAACACATAACGGTATACTTTGTGTATTAGTGTTCTTTGTCTCTCATGCATCGTTGTTCCCCTTGTGTGCCAGTTGGTCATCACACAGTTCACAAAGTGCCTTCTTAATATTACACACCACTGAAACCTTGTTGTTCTTTACATGCTGTTCCTTGTGATACAGCTTAGAGTAACTGCTTTCCCACTGTTTGTTTCGTTAAATAGATGGTGGGGTTTGCAAATAAACGGAACATGGACTGGATTCATCTGGGTGGTGCTGATATAAGCGAGCGGCTTGATTGGCAGCCCATAATAATCACACCCCCACCTGAAGAAGAAAACCACCAGTTCTGTAAGTAAGATTTATGTGTGTAAAAGAGTATTGCCAATTGAAAAACTCAGAATTAGTTTCAACTGTTATAACCCTTCTGTCTAGCTGGACTGAATTTTGGCGCAGTGCTGCTGAAACCTGCAAGCTCCTCCAAGGGCATAAAGTTTCCTCTGGTGGTCTTTATACATGGTGCGCATACACAGTTAATAACTTAATTGTACTCTTCAATTTTCTTTGCTAACATTTTTATAATTATAATGTTGTGCTTTGTGTGTTTGCAGGGGGACCTCATTCTCATTTTGCTGCAGAATGGAACGTTAACTCTGCAGCTTTGACTAAACTGGGATTCGCTGTGCTCATGGGTCTGTGTTCTTCTTGTTTTGTAGCAGTTCACAGACTTACTAGTACAGTTGTGTATGTTAAAAAATCAAAGAAACAATTGTAATATGAAAATATTTTCATTAATTGTTGTGTGTGTAATTCTAGTTAACTATAGAGGTTCCACGGGTTTTGGTCAAGACAGTATCGATTCTCTTCTTGGAAACATTGGCAGTCAGGATGTCAAAGATGTGCAGGTTTGTGTGCACACACACCCTTTTTCGCTCTCTTGAAATCGATTAAAATGTCCTGTTGATTAAATTTTACATACATTTTTGATCATTTTTTTACACGCATGTTAACAATGCAAATGTGTGTTTGAGTATCAACATCGTTTTAGATCTAGATTTGATCTTGTGTCTAGTAATAGTTTTTGTTCTTTGGTTATTTAAAAGATAACCATTTTTGCTACAGAGTGAAATGTCAACAGATTTAGTCAGCAAGTAGTCATGTAGTCATCAAGAATTAGTTTAAATGAAACAACTTTTATGAATAATACAGATGATAGAGTAAAAGCATGTTTTTGTTTCCAACGTTTTTCCATCTGTTTCTCTTACCCAGAGGGCCGTAATGCATGTCCTTCATAGTAACCAGACTCTTGATGCAGACAGAGTTGCAGTGATGGGCGGGTCTCATGGTGGATTCCTGGCCTGTCACCTGATTGGTCAGTATTCAGGGTTCTACAAAGCATGTGCAGCTCGGAACCCGGTCATCAATGCAGCCACCCTGCTGGGAACCAGTGACATCGTAGACTGGTAAATATTTAGAACTGGATCCTTCAAACCACCTCCTCACTATAAGAGTTTACTCTAACATAGAATTAACAGGGGGCAGGGCATTTAATGAGCCCGGGTCAGTAATTAGTAAAAACAGATCAGATTAATATATTTTATTGCCATTTATACTTACATTTATCATAAAATCACGTGTATATTTTTGCAAAGAGCTCTGTATGCCTGATAAAAACATTCACATTTGTTCTACCTTAATAAATGTCTTAATAAATGCCTACTATTGACAATTAATGATGTAAATAGTCCAGGCAGTACTAGCAGTAAGAGCCATGTTGTGTCTCTGCTGTGTTGTACAGGAGATATTCCTCCGTTGGTCTGCACTACTACTTTGACCAGCTACCTACTCCACAAGCTCTGACCAGGATGCTAGAGAGATCACCCATAGTGCACGCTGGTCAGGTACATAAACACACACACATACACACAATCTTTGAACTAACTATTTCCCCAAAACTGTTCTGCAATCAGTTCACCCATAATCACCTCAGTAACACACACATTCTGATCTGTTTATCTATTTATAAAGTGTGTGTGTGTGTGTGTGTGTGTGTGTGTGTGTGTGTGTGTGTGTGTGTAGATTCGCACACCAGTATTGCTCATGTTAGGTGCAAAGGATAAGAGAGTGTCGCCTTACCAAGGCCTGGAACTTTACAAAGCCCTCAAGAGCAGAAACTCACCTGTCAGGTACGCGCACACACACACATACTCACACACAGAATTCCTACACTTATATTTACCAAGTATATTCTCTTTCTTCTTCTATTATCTTGTGTTCTCTTTCCTTCTCTTCTCTCTCTCTCTCTCTCTGTCTGTTTTTTGTCTCTCAGGTTGTTGTGGTATGATGGTGATGGTCATTCTTTGTCCAAAGTTGAAACTCAGTCTGACTGTTTCTTCAATGTGGCACTGTGGTTCAAACTGCATTTAAACATGAACAAACACAGCTGAGCACACTGAATAAAATTAAAATCTTTGCTGAACAGAAATTTCCCACAGCTTGTTCAAACATACAGAAAGGTAATTCGGAAGTCTGATTGCACAGTTACACCAGTCTAGTTTGAACAAGTTCAGAAGCCTCACCTTTCTCTTGATGCAGTGGTAACCACTAGGTGGCAGACATAACGTCATTATGGAACATGCTTTTTTTCCATTGATCCATGAGTTTTTTTTATAAATTCTGCCCTCTTGTAATGCTGTGCTGTGAATTTCAGCCACACTGACATCTGCTTATTACTGTTTACAATGTGTTAGTGTTCAGAGTAATTGCTTATGGAGACAAATACAAATAACAAAAAATTCCCTGCCAAGTCAAGTTCACCCAGCATCATATGAGGTAACGTGATATACTGTGTTTAGTTGTTTTGATGAAATAAATAATAACGTACAAGTGCGTTGCTGTCCATGGTGCTGAACTGTAGATTGATTGACAGGTGGCGCTCGATGCAGAAAGTTCTGAAACGTAATCTTCTAATGGCAAGGCTGGTAGAGAAGTTAAGCTGCTTATTAATACAAAAGATGACCTGATCACAGACTTGACCTTAAGTTTTCAAAAGCCTAATAAAGGTCTGTGTTGCTGAGTACAAAGCCATGCCAAAACTGATCAGAAGCAGCATGTGTTTGCCATCATCCTACAGCTTCAAAGGATTGTGTGACTAGCAAGTGGGTAAAACTGGTCACAATTAAATTGATGGGAAAGGGATGTCAGCTTGAGAAACCAAATCAAGTAAATCAAGTAATTCTGCAAAAATATAATAGGTATATTAATGAAATCAAGTAATTCTGCAAAAATATAACAAGTATGTTAATTTCAAGATCATAAAACACACAATGTGAAATTCACTCTACAGTCCTAATGCAGAGCCTGCTGTACATATAGCATGTCTTAATGCAGCACAGCTGTATAGTATATTTATTGTTTAGTGTCAGCTGTTGCATTACCAAACGCTATTATGTTTCAGTAGCTCCTAAGTGGACATTTACCTCTTCAGTGTGAATTTTGTGATTATTCTGTTTGATATGTGTCATCATATTTTATATGAATTGTGTTTATTCAGAATAAATGAGAACTTTCCTTACTTAATATTGATTTGCTTATTATTTACTGGACATTGAGATACCAAGAAGGTTTTGTCGAGTAATTGTCTACCCACACACCAGCTAATAGCCCACCATTAATTATTGCATATCTTAGTTTATTTTAACCGTCAGTTTTATTTATACTTGATAAATACTGTAGTGTTTATAATTTATATAGAAGTCCAAGAAAAATTGTCAAAATCCTTTCAGTACCTGGCTTCCAAATTTCTGACAAAGTATCAGGATGTTAATTGAGTTTGAAATATCATAGTGAACGATGTTCTTTTTTGTTGTTTGTTTTGATAAGAGTGAATTTGTGCTGAAGTGAACTGGCCTTGCTCAGATTAGTGGCGGGCTGGACCATGTGGTTTTTGTTAAGGGATTGGGCTCTGTGGATCAGTAGAACTTGTGACCAGTAGAGGGCAGTTCTGCGCTTTGGACAAAAAGCATCATCGTTCTATTAAACATCGCTCCTGAGGAAACATTAAAGATTCTGTAGGTTTCTAAGATTGTTTTGGTCATTTTGTAGTATGTCAACATTCGTCAAGTATGGCTGTTTAGTGGTTTTGGTGCTTAATGATATAATTGTAGTTTTAGCTTGCCTGTAGAATATATGCGGCAACATTTTCATCGAGTGACAGTGGAGATTCCTGAAAGTCTGAATCTGTCTATTGTGTAGGGTGTAGATGAAAATTTTAATGGTCAGAAGATATTGACAATTATTATTAAGAAAGATTGCTAAAGAATTGGCCTTATCGGGGGAATGTGAGATCCATCAGCACTGATGCCATCCTTATCTATTGATGTAGGATGGTTTCTCCCTGCGTTGCTCAACTTTCCATTAAATTCCAAGATTTAATGGAATTGGCAGTTCGTGGTGTTCTCCAGACATGCTGAGCTGTCCAACAGTGCTGCATTAGCGTCAGTTCAAGGGGATCTTCACGTGGCATGGATGAAGCACATTCTAGCCTTTACCCTTCAAGTGTTGGTGGTATCATGTGATGGGGGGAGACCTTGCTGTTGGGTAGAAACTGACAGTGACTAAACTTGCATAAAAACCTATGCAAACATCAAATAAAAAGAAAGAAGTAATGATATACTATTACCAGTTTACTGCGTGACTTCAGTTTCAGATGTGAATATACCTTAAAGCAGAAATGAACACTACCTCTTGCTGTTTGTATTGGCAGTGTTGTGGACAGAGATGTAAAAAAAAGGGCTATGTGCACTGGGAGTGAGAAAGAAATCTCTGCTGGTGGGAGAGATTTATTCTGGCAATATTTCAATGCATCTTTTTCTGAGAGTGGGGTCATGCATGTCAGACCATTCAGTGTGAATTCTGATCTCTTTGTGTCTGTAATATATGAGATGAATAATGTATGTGGCAGGGGAGCTAATCATACAGTATATCTGCATTCTTTCACACAGAAGCTTGATACGTACATCCAAATCTGATATAAAGCATCTGCATGATCAAGAGGAAAACCAGAGTACAGCAGAGCTCCTGAGGCTCCTTCTCCCACTGCAGTGTTTGTGTATGGATTTTGTGTTTATCATATTCATATGTTTATTGTGGAGTGTTTACTCATTTCTGCCACAAATGTGGGGTTTGTGTTTGCTTGAGGTTCACCCTCAGTCCCACTCTTTTGGAATTGGGAATGAGTGGATGCATTTGTGTTTGTGCAAGAGAAAATATGAGAATTGTTTTTTCTTTTTTTTTTTAAAAAGGTTAAATGTAGGTGACTCATGTGCATAAATATTCAAGAGTCGGTCTGTGCTACTGTCTCCGTTTTCTCTCCTTGTTCTGTTGTCGACAGCAAGCCTCCATTCCATATGGGTAAAAACATAAGGGAAAAAGGGCCAAATAGCCTGACCAACACACAAGACACCACATAGGGGAGAGCTAATGTCTATTACAAGCTAGTGACAAAACCAAACTATCTAACCCAACTTAATCAACTCACATCTTTACCTGTTCCAAACCAGGAGGAGGAAAAGAATGGGATACATGATTTACATTTGTCTATTTAAAGAAAAGCCAAAGTAATACTATTAGCTATGAGGCTATTGTCACTAACAAACTCTAGAAGTCAAAAGTCACCTAAATAGTTCCTGTAAAAACATTTTCAAACCACACCCATCTCTTCATCAAGGTCTTTGATTCATTGGTGTGGTTTAGGAGACAGTGATTTGCTATAAGTTATATAAATAACCAAAGCTTCACCATGAAGCCAAACGGGCAGTCTGGCTTTCATAGAAAGACATACTAAACAGTCCTAAACAGCATTGACAAATCGAGTTTTGAGAGTACATATATGGGAATAATTTAGGTGGCTTTTGAATTCTAATGTTTGTTTTCACAGTTAGCCTCATACCTCCAGTTCTATCCATAAAGAAGCCGATTTTACTTAAAATGTCCTGGCTGCATCTGTGGTTAGTGGACAGTTGTGTAAATTTGATTGTCACTGAAGGGTCTGATGGGACAGGTTCAATGACTGGAACAGTTCAAAGTGAGCAATCAGTTTTAATACAGCTGGAGCACTGCAACCAATCAGAATGATCCAGAATCAGGTCCTGTTATAGAATATTCAAGACAAAAGTCTGCTAAATGCCGTAAAAGAGATGCACATAGACTCATATAAACCCCCAAGGCATTGTCAGGTCAGATATCTTAAGGATTTGACAACCATCTCCAGATCTCATCCCCCTTCCACCAGTTCCATGATTAAAAGCCATTGTTTTCATTCTGGAACACATTATTAACCCCAAGGACATCAAAACTGGAAGATCTATGAGGAACATCTCTGGCCTTCCACAAGAAACAACCGTCATTCCTGCACAGCAATGCTAGGTAAGCCACTATGTCACCATGCTTCTACTGTGCTCTATTTGCCTCCAAGGACCCCATGGCAGTGCAATGAGCAGACTATATGGATTAGAACCTTTGACCAAAGCTTGCTCTACATATTATGAGAACCAACCCAACCAGAAAAATAATAACCTAGACCCAACCTCACTCGCAGTGTGTTTATATGTTAATTATAACCTATTCGGATTAGCTGTCCTGAACGTACCCATGACTTGTACACATGATTTGTGTCTTCTTTGCCCTCTGGTCCAGCATCAGCATCTCAGTTTCATTTGTTTGTTTTTTTTTCCTTTTATGACCATTCAATTTAAATATTCTGATCCGTTTCCACAGTCCATTTCAGAGATTGCCCATTTCCCATTAACTAGTGACTGCATGTGTGTGTGTGTGTGTCTGTGAGTACATTTTAGATTTATATCGCAAAAGCTATCTAAAAACACCTTTCCTCAGAGGCCACTTGACCCATGAGTTTGAAAGTCCGCACCACCTGAGGGAGGACCTCAGAAAAAATATTTCATCTCATAGACGTTACCTCTCACTTTTACCTACTTCAACACTTTCGCTCACCCACTCCCTCACTTTCTTGAATTTTAAACCTGTGTGTTTGTGGACAGAATGATGGAGCGTACTGTTGAGAAATGGAGAGAGAGAGAGGCAGAGGCTTGGAGCAAAAGAGGAGGTGAGAGAGAAATGAAATGTAAGGAATGGCAAAAGTGTGAAAAGACTGGTGAGGAATGACGGCAGGAGAGCAGAAAGGGTGAAGACAATATGATGCAAAAGGAGGAGTGTTGTTTCATAGAAGCCAGTCTATAGGGTAGGGTAGTATGTTGACAGACTGAAAACACTGTTAATGGGGCATTTCTTTGTGTGTGTGTTTTTGTGTGTCACAGCTCAAGAAGGCCCTGGTATGAATGAAGTGTATTTTTCTTCTAGGATTAGGAGGTGTGGTGCTCATATGTAGACACGAATAGATTTGTCATTATCCCCCAGAGAAGCTGCTGAAAATGTAGTTCACACCTGAGTGTCCTCAGGTTAGAAACATTTTCAGATGTTATTTCCACAAGAAAAAAAAAACTCAGAACCTTATTTTTTCTTTATGAAAGGGTTTTGTCTATGTAAAACCTGATAGGGAATGCAAAGATGCACATCTGTTTATGTAATGAGATTTTTCTTGAAATCAGCTGGCAGTTGGTGCCTTCAAGGAGTGTTAAACATGAGTTATGAGATTTTTTTGATGACATTACAGTGTGTTTTATACATAGTAGAAAGAAGCAAAGTCAGTGCACTGACTGAAATGCTTTGTCTACAGCAGCTCAGGCCTGGGATGGCTCAGATCCCTGAGTTTCTATTGATGGGCTCCATTCCTTCATTATGGTTTGGGTGTTTGGCTCTCTCATCAGCCAGAAGGCTCTGGTGCTGTATACCACCATGAAGTCTACATATGGTGGTTAGTTCAGGGCTACTATACATACTTTTTTTTCTTGCCTTTTTCAAAAACCAAGGACAAATACAATGACAAAAATTTGACATTTAGAAACACACCACTACCGCACCACTCACACGCACACAGCAACACAGAGGGACTGGTACTCAAACCATATGGCTTTGTAACAAAGATACAGACATTTTAACCTAAAACTACAACTAACAGTGTGTTTCCACCTCAGTCCTGTTTTCTAAGTATTTATAGTTGAAATGCATCTGCCCCACCTATTCATATATATTTGTCCTTTATCAACCATCCTGAATGACATTCTTTTGTATGCAGCTTTGCAGCTATGTAGTCATACACTACTGTGCAATGCATTAGTTAAAGACTAACTACAATCTGAGATTGTTTTCTGAGAAGGCCCTTACTAATATTCTAAAATGATTAAACTCTTTTCTCTTTCTTCTTTTAAATCATACAATTTTTCAGGTTTTGGTTCTGTCATCCTTACAAGTAATAGCCAGTCATTTTAACCGTAGACACCATAGACAGTGAAACAAAACAATGTTTCTCCAGGACCATAGTGCAACAAATAGAACAAAAACAAAAGCATCTACAACTTCATACAGGAGAAGACTATGTGCAAAAAACCCCACAAGAACAGTAAAATAATTTACAGGACAACAGAGTACAGCTAATAGGAGCAGTAACAGCACTAGAATGGGTGAATGCAGTGTTATGACATACTATATTCTAGCAGCAGAGTTAAAGGGCAAAAAATGACCAAGACTGAAGTAGACAACATTAAATACTGCAATAGCAGTATTAGGATTAGAGAAAAGTATCTTTATTTAATAAAGACATGGTATTTACAGTTGGGTTGTAAGTTTTGTGTACAATGCTTCAATTAAGGGGTTAAATATTACTTTACACTTCTTTTTCTATATTGTTTTTTTTTCTTTAGTTATCTGTATTTTTTGTGCATATTTTGCCCTTAATCTGTGCCCCATGTATATCTTATTAATGTATGTTCTCATTATACCCCCCTTTGTAACATTTGATTATAAAGGACAGGGATTTCGTGTTCTTTGTTCCAAAACCACCAAATTAGGCACTTTTAACAGGTTTATTTAATATGCCAGGGCTTCTCATTGCTAGTCTTGACTGTTGTATATTTGGGGCAATTAATGTAGGAAGTAGCTGCTGAAAGCAGTTCCATCATCTCACCTCTCTTTGCTGTTCTCTCTCGGGTCTGCCTGGTGTTCCCTTCGCTCCAGGTGTAACAATAATGGATGGGCCCATTAGATACGCTTCCAGTGGGAGGTCATTTCTCTGCCTGACCTGTGGAAGGAGTGTGGACCTTTCAACACACAGTTTCAGCTAAATGTTCTGCGACCTGCAAACATGTCTTGGCACTTTTTTTGAAACTCTTATTGTCTGTCTTCTATGTCTTTTACTATTTTCTTCTTTTGTCTCACGTCTTTGCTCTTTTTGTCATCCAGCATAATTCTGGCAGTTGTGGGTACTTTAATACCAAAAGAAAATTTAGCCCCTTTACAGAGCTGACACTTCCTGTCAACATTAGAGTGTTAAAGTTGAGCTCTTGAGTGAGACTGCCAAAATCCCAAAGTGTAAGTGTGTGTGTGTGTGTGTGTGTGTGTGTGTGTGTGTGTGTGTGTGTGTGTGTGTGTGTGTGTGTGTGTG